>JAWMRA010000023.1:11257961-11412179 GCA_035584735.1 Pseudotriccus pelzelni | reverse complement strand
GCTAAGCCTAAGCCTAAGCCTAAGCCTAAGCCTAACCCTAAGCCTAAGCCTAACCCTAAGCCTAAGCCTAACCCTAATCCTAACCCTTGACCTTTGACCCTTGACCTTTGACCCTTGACCCCTGACCCCTGACCTTCCCTTCCCCTCTCTTCCTGTTCTCACTCTCACCTTGTTGTGATAACAAATTTCATTGTAAGTGTTTTCTCTGTCATTCCAGCAATTGATTTTTTCCCCCAAAATTTTCTTCACTTGAAGGTGTATTCCTTTCCTCTGTACTCCTTTGTGTACTTGGGGGTCAATGGAGATGCTGAAGTTCAGCAAGGCTCAGCCTTTACCAAACAAAACACCCTTCCCTATAAGGCTTGAGTGATTACTGAGTCAGTGTAAAGATTCATCAAGTGTGAATCTATTTTTTACTAGAAGTTGATTTAGCTTAAACTCTACTTCCAAAACATACTTCACTCCACTGAGACAAGAAGAGATGTTACAGTCTTATAAATACTGCATGCTCAGGCATCCCTTTGATTTCTCACAGGGAGCCAGTATGCAATAATTGCTCTGCTAAAGCCCAGTGTACACTCTGGATATCAGCTGGGTGAATTCCTCAGACCCAATCCAGTTTTCTCAAGTGCCTTTTCATTCACAGCTCAAACTCCACAAAATCATAGGGCAACAAGTCAGCAGTTGCTCCTCATTCATTCTTATGATGTCAAACTTTGCATGGTGGGTAGGAGTGTGCCACCTCTGGGAAGAAACCTCCTCAGATTCCTGCGGGGGCTCAGGGAAGCTGGTGAGAAGGGAAGGAGGGATCAGCTGATTCTTCACTCCAGTGCAGTGGTGAGGATCTGGGCTTAGAAGAAAGGGCAGGCTGGACCACCGTTCTGCTGTCTCCAGATTCAGCTACACAGACGTTAACAGGGTATCAAGGACATCGTGTATCTGGACTGACCAGGCCAAACTCTCAAATCCAGGACCTACCCCTTGTGTCCTAACAAAGGTCATTTTTCTGGAGATGATATTTTTATCCAGAATTTTAGAAAGAGATTTTTTCCTCGACTCCCTTCACCCCTCTGTGGCCCTTGGAACTCTGATATTCCCAGCACCACAGCAGGAGAGGAGCCTGTTCCTGACATCAGATTTCATGGATGGCTGTAGGAAAGCAGTAAAGTGTTCCTGGCAGATAAACCATGAGCAGGGGAGGAGGCTCCTTTCCTTCTTTTTTTTTTTTTTCTTAATCCAGTTATTATCTGATCTGTATCCTTTAAATAAATATATACGTCCTTGCTTCTACCAGCTCTGGAGCTGGCTTGTGATAGCTCTTTAATTCCACCCATACATGCTTAGACCGTAGCTGGCCTAGCAAATGGTACATCTCCAGGTACAGCTCCCAGGGCTCTGGTTAAGACTCATCTGACCTAAATCTTGCTCATTATGAACAACCATAAATGTTGGTTTTGGTTTTTCTTTTTTTCCAAACAACAGCAGTTAAGGGAATATGCAATTTTGCTTTTGCCATTTATAACTAACACCTCTCCCCAGGGTATTTAATATAAATGACAATGAAAGAGGAATAAAATAAGGTCTGGTTTTGATTTCCTTTTTATTTTTATATGGCTCATCTCTGAAGTTTTGAATTTATTGTTATTAGTGTTTGCACATTTTTTTCCCCTTTCCTCAGCCTTTGTTCACAGCTTTGCACTTGAAGAGCACATTGCCTCACTTTAAAAAATAGGGTTAATAGCTGCCTCTTCTTAGAAAGGCTTGAGACTTCTAAGTATATGTAGATATGTAAAAACGAAAGAAGCTGGTGAAACGTGAAAGGCCGGAATCTATGCTCAATAAATGCTAAGCACTTACCAGTATTAAATGACAAAACTCTGTATTGGGATGCCTTAAGGCTGGGAAGCTATTTTAGCTTCAGGGGACCTTGCTGTGACAATTTTTATAAGCAAGTATCATATGCCACCAAATAGATCTCACATTACAGAGTTGCAGCATATGTGTTGTGTACAATCTACGGTGATTAGGGACACTATTAAATGATGTGCTTATAAGTTATATACTGTATTCACGGTCTTTACCCCGAATGAGGGTGCAAAGCGAGGGGTTGGGGTGCTCCTCCGAACTAGTATCTGAACGATCTTTTCGGTATTGCTTCAGAGCCTGAAGTGATGCCCATCTAGACACAAACAGCGAAATTCGGTGTTGGGATCGCATGGAGTGTTTCGGGCCAGGATGCCCAGGAGGCAGCCAAGACTCCACGGTCTCCCCTCCCTGAAATTCAACGCAAGAAGCCGCCCATGTCCCCAGGGTATCCCCTCGTGCCCCCCAGCCCGCAGCAGGCAGCTGAGGGGTCCCTCCCGTGGCCAGAGCCCGGTGCTGGGGGGCTGCGGGAGCGCTGCGGGCGCTCCCTCCGCCCGCGGCCATCCGAGCACAGCGAGGCGGCGGCTGGGCCGGCTCGGACCCCCGTGGGCACACCAGGGGAGGGGGCGGCCGTGTCTCCTCCCTCCCCCCGGCCCGGAGGGCACCGCGGGACTCCCCCGCTCCCCGCCCAGCCCAGCCGAGGGGGCGGCAGCACCGCCTGCGTCCCGGGCGCGGCACCGCCCGCCCCTCCATCCATTCATCCATCCATCCAACCACCCACCGCCCTTCCGCCGCTGCCTCCCTCCTCCCCGAGAGCAGCCGGTGCGCACCGGGCGGTGGAGCCACCGCGCTTCGGCTCCGCCGGGGGACGCGGGGCGGTCGCGCTTGGCCGCGGCGGGAGGATGCGTGTGCGGGGTTGGCGACCTGGCATCGCGTCGGTGCTTGGATCCTCCCTCCTCCTTCTCGTCCTCCTCCTCCCCTCCCTCCCGCTCCCCGCCTGACAGCGCGGGGCTGGGGAAGTTGCGCTTCCAAGCGAGATGGCTTCGCAGCGGGGATCGCTTTGAGAAAAGGGCTCCCCCTCCCTCGACTCCCCCCGTCGCCGCGGCCTCCAAACTGTAAGTGGCAGGAAGGAAGTAAAGTTGCAAACAACCTGCAGCGGCAGGAACTTTGTGAGCTGCTCCAGCTGCATGTGTTCAAGGTGCCTTTGATGTACGTGCAGCAGCTTCTGGAAAGTGGACTGCAGCTTTCCCACCCGCCGGCCCTCCCTCTCCCCCACCCTTCCCAGCCTCCCCTCCCACCACCGCCACTTCAGCCCACACACGCAATTTGTTTGAGAAGGAAAAAAAAAAAAGTGATGAACAAGAAGTGGTGAATTACCCAAGCGACTTTCCTCAAAGAGCGAGCGAGCCGGCGAGAGGAGCCGCGGCGAGCCCCGCGCAGCGCCGGGAGGGACCCGCCGGGCGCCCGCCGGGGACCGCGGGGCTGCCGGGGTGTGAACGCGGCTCCGCAGCGAGATGCAAAAAGCCTTATCTGCTTGCGTTTGACTTGCGATGCCGGCTCCTCACTAGAATGCAAACCCTTGCACAGGATGAAAACAGGTTTGTGGCAAATTCTCCTGGAAATGTTTCGCTCCCCGCCGCCGCCACCTTCCTGTCTGAGATGTCAGAGGAGATCTTAATGATGACACTGTGGCAGATACCTCTGCTGCGTACCCTCCACTGTTCTTTGGAAATGTTCAGGCGGAGATAAATCTTTTATGCAGCTGCCTTTTCATATCTGTAACGACTGCTGCACAATCTGCACTTGATTGCAGTTAAAATATTCTCTTTCGGATCCATTTGACAAAATGATGCAAAATAAACACAGATGGGAGAAGTGGGGGAGAAAAAGCTGTAATGAAGTACTGGTGATGGATTGATCTTCCCTTCTTCCCCTCTTCCCGCCAATGCTCTATCCCCAGATGTGAACCTTTTCTGAACAAAAACGTTGCTATATGTCTGTTTTAAAGTGAAGATCTGGGGGACTCTTTGACTGGGGTTTTGGAGGGAGGCTCCCATCAGTGATGCTTGCCTTTCTGATTGACTTTCTTGAATGTTTGTTGCTACCAAGCCTATCAGCTTTTATCTTGCCTTCACCTGTTTTAAAGTATGTCTTGTTTTTTCCAACACCTTGCAGGTCATTCTTCCAGAATGCCAGAGGAAAGTTCACCAAAGCGGAGTCCTCAAAACATCCCATACAAGGACCTGCCCCATATCGTCAATGCTGATGGGCAGTATCTCTTCTGCAGGTATTGGAAGCCGGCAGCAACTCCCAGGTGAGCACTTGAAAGCAAATGTCCTTTTTTGCTATCAGTAAATAAGACTCTATTCATGTACTTATTATTTATAGCTTGACTGGTGTTACAGGGCTTTCTGCCTGGAGCTTTACAGAGGCACTGAGAGAGATTTCTCTCATTTGAAAGAGCCCCTACTGTAATGACTGTATTCTCCAAACATTTACTCTGCCGAGTCAGGCATACAGATGTAAGACATGGAGTTACTGTCATTCCATGAACAGCTGGCTTGGTTGGCAGTTTGGTTTGCTACCTGCCAAGTGGCTCTGGCAGGTGGCTGGTGCGTATCAGAAATAAACAACTAAGATAATGGCACAGGCAGTTAGGGAGGGGTGGGATACAGGCTTAGAGATGTCCACTCTTTCTGAGTTTCTCAGTATCCATAAATGAAACAGCAGCACATCTGACTTTGGTTTCAACAGTACTACCCGAAATCTCAGGGCAACAGGCAGAATGTTTGACTGCGTTGCTTTTTTGACTGTTGTTTGGTTTGTTTTAAATTATTTATAGTTCGTAAATGATTTAGGAAGCTTTTTCATAGTCAACTGCAATTTCAAAGCTGTCCTGTGTAATAAACATGGATGAAGAACCAGACAGAGAAAATTTTCTAATGTTTTTGTAATAATTTAAATAATCGCTTTACTGTGATAGCTTTCTGTGCTGATTATGATCTGCTATAGAAAGGTATCTCTGTTACTCCCATAGTTATGATCTTTCCTCTTCCAGTATCTGCTGGCTTGGCATGTATTTACACTGCCACTAGTTATTTATGTACCTACTTCATAAAAATCTTGATATTGTTTTATTGTTTTCTTTTTCTGCAAGCCAACAGGATGAGCTGTGTTGATTTTATACAGCTAGAAAACAGTCACAGGAAGAAGTTGTTCAAGCTGTTGTAGAAAGTTAAACTTTATCCTTGATCACCTAACAGGTTAGACATCATCCTGTGTCCAAATCTGCAACTTGCTCTGAGAGAGAGATACAGGTCCAGGTTATCTGGCCTTGTGTTTTATGCCTACAAAACTAAGGGACAATGCAAATAACAGGGCTGGGTGAGCACCCAGGTAACAAAGAGATGGATAAGCACTGAAGTACACAACACTATCCCAGGGGGGGAGGACAGTTCAGCTACCCCACCACAGCTCCATCGCACTGGTTGGGCTGTGAGACGGGTCTGGTTTAAGATCACCTGGTCCATTTTAGAGTTACTTCTACTCACTGCCTTTCAGAAACAAGGAGGAAAGTTTTTGGCTCCGAGGCATTACACAACCTTTGTGCCAACCTGAAGATTTCCTTTACAGAAAGCAAATGCTATGAAACTAAGCTTCTACTGTGAAACCAGGCTGTCTTATATTATAATGCTAACTAATCATTAACTACTCATAATCTTCAGCAGCCAGTTGTGGAATTGCTCCTTTTTGTGTTTGATTTCTTACCAAATTAGTAGTGAGTGGATGGGTCTTTGTTCCAGAAACGAAAGGGTGATAAAGAGCTGAGAGTTAAAATTTGGTATCTAAGTCCTCTGGGTAGTTAATTTTTTTTTTAGAGCTCTGTGCAGCAAGCAGTTAATTGAGAGTGAGCTTGCCCTAGTTTTGTGACAACAGAAGTGGATGGGATCAGTGTTGCTCATTTACAAGTAGTTCCTGAGTGCATGCATGTGTGTGTGTGTTTGTGTATAAGGAGGGGGTGTACTGTTTATTAGCTCTTCGTGCATTGTTATGTGTGAGAGAGATGGTAAGTGACTGAGTTACAAGTCAGTGCCTGGATCCTACAGTCAAGAATGCTCTTGAAGTGCATTTATAGTTAGCCCAAAAATACATTATTTTTCCCCCTGTCACTTTTCATAAGAAGCTCTGCTTTTTCTGCTTCCTATGTAGAAGCTCAGCAACTTTCATCTAATTTTAAATGTTCAGCAAAAGCGATCTCTATATATATGTATAGGGAGAGAAAGACACCTCAGGGGACTTTTACAGGCCTGTTACAATTTATTTCAAGTATTGAAGGCAGTTTTTTCAATCTTCTAACTCAATTGTTGATTCAGGTTCAAATCTTAACACTAATGAATGATGCTATAACAGTCAAACGGTGGGATCTTTCATTGATCCATTATGTGTCTAATCCCAGCTAGGGCTATAGAAATACCTCTTCGCTGCAGATGCCCAAAGGTTATCATTGACTTGTCTGCTGTTAGAATAGAACTTATCATCCTTGATCCCACCCCCAGGGAGGGGGAAAACCCGGGATATCTGCCAAAGGAAAAATTAAAAAGTAGCCCTAGCCTGGGGTTGAAGAGCAGACAATGGCCAGGCAGTCTCTGAAAGTGGGGACAACTGACAGACATCACCCCTTGGAGCTGGTGCTTCTCTTTTATCTCCTTGAACAGCCTCACAAACGTGGATAAAGGCCATGGCATATTATATGCCGTAGCATATTTAAAACAAAACAAAATACAACAAAACTACAAACAACTGTTTTTCAGGAAGATGGGGAAATTTTGTGAGGCTTTTTTGCTTCGTACTCACAAATACCCAGACTGATCCTGTGTGGTGTTGATCCGACTGATCAGCCCGTACTGGTGCACATATGGAAGCTTTGTTATAAGTGCCACTGAGGCCAAGGTTGTCCTGCCAGTGAAAGGCACCTATTGTGAGTTCCTCAGCAGGGTCCGCTTTGTTTCAGAGGGGGATTTAGGTGATTACTTCACAGGAAGCTGACACACAAAGGCACTCAAATGTCATAATGATTAGATGGGGTAGATGGAGTAGGTAGTAATGGCATTAAGGAAGGAGGAAGACAGTGTTTTCCACTTGTTTTTCGGATGGGAAGTCACTCCCAACAGCAGAGCTGGCGACTGGGTGTTGTCTTCTCTTGCTGCCTGCTGGCAGCAGTGCAGGTGCAGCTTCCTCGGCCAGCAGCCCTGCAAGCTGCCCAACTTGTTGAGCCAGTTCCATCTTAAAGTGTAATTAAGTGGTCTTGTTGAATGCAGCAGGGAAGAAAAAGCAGAATGTTCTGGTGTCGTTTCCATGCTTTGTGCCAACAGCAGGATTTGTGGAGCATGAAAACGGGTAACTCTTTGGCACTGAGTGCTCGCTACTGAGTGCAACGCTCAAGATCTGGGCAAGGCAGGGCGTTTTCAGGACTATGTAATGTTGTTTGGAGGAATTAAATCATTTGTACCAAGCAGGATTATCTCATGCCTGTACCATGTCCCAGTAGCCAAAGAAACCCTACTGAATGGGGAAGCAGTGATTGTGTGAACAGAAACAGCAGCTCTACGCAAGGTTAAAACCTCTGCCACCACCCTGAGAACTCTGAGTCAGAATATGAGGTAACAGGAGGTGAGGAATTGAGAAACCATGCTCTATTCCCAGCTCTCAGACAAAACTGCTAAGAATAGGTGTGGTATGAGGAAGAGGAAGGAAAGTTGGGAGGAGAAGTCAGGATGTTTCCTTTGAAGCCTCTAAAAGGCCTGGAGAGGTTCAGAGATGACCTTCTTTTCCTTTCTGTTCCCTATCCCCATAACTTTTTCTGGATGCTTCCTTCTCCATTCTTGTCACTGCCTACATAAGCACAAATGGTTTCTTCTGGGCCACTTTTAGCCCCTCTGCTTGACCTCAAGTAAACCCTGTGAAATTTATTGACCCAGAGTAGTTTTTTCAGAGCTGCTTATAGCTGCAGTCACCACTGTCTTCAGATAGAGTGATGCCGGAGCCTCTCCTGGCAGATCAGCCACTCTAGGTTGGGCAGCTGAAGGCTGAGACACTTGTAGTTAGAGGATGTATTTGAAAATGTGAGTTCCAGACATCTGAGCTTCCTCAGCTATCAAAGAGAAATCATTGTCTGGCATGGTGCTTGTGTGTCTCTCCACGTAGTGGGCTCTAGGTGATCATCTCTGAGATGATTGCCAGCAACTGAAGTGGTCTGCCTGAAGCTGAGATACATGTGGGTCACAGATGCATTCCTGGTCGATTGTTAGTGTAGACTAGAATGGGTTGCCTCAACTTTAGACATCATGACCACAGTTTAAGTAAACAGAGTTGCAATTGTCTGAGTAAATAGTGCCTTTGTAGGAGTTCTTTCATTTCTACACCTGGCAAGTGTGATTAAGAATACGAAATTAAACAAACAAAAAGCGCCCACTTTTCTATTTACTTTTTATGCTTGTTTTACTCTATGAAAAATGCCTGTCATTCATTCTGACTTCTTAGAAATTAAAGGCCAATCCAATAAGGAGAAAATAGATTTCTCTCTTCCCCAAGGATTTTGCAGATGTGCCTGTGGTGCAGAAATACAAACTGCATTTGTATTTGAACTGGCCCTCAAATTGTAAATATTGCTTGATGGCTTTGGCATCTCATTACCAGCATTTCCACAGTGTTTCCAGAAGAACAGCACAGATCCCAGCAGGAGCAGATGACAGAACTGAATTTGACTTTCAGACCTTTCCAAAATGAAATAATAAATAAATAAATAAACCAAAGTGAAGTCAAAGCAAGAGAGTCAAGTTGGTGATTATAACATCTTTAATTATAGTGTGTGGTTTTAGTCTCTAGAAATACTTGAAGGAGTTGCTAATTCAGTGTCATTCTTGAAGAGCACTTTGTTTGTACTAAAGAGGTCAACTTCAAATTAATGCCAAATCTGTATGGTACAAAGTGACTTCTGTCAGCACAGTTTGTCATAGGATGAATTCAGCTCCCTCTGTGTGTCTGATCACATCACACACACTGCAAAGGGAAATAACAATGATCATTGTCGAATCAACATTCCAGGTTTTGCTTGCTGTATTGCTATTGCCTGAGTTTCTAAAGCCTCCCGTCTATTCATCAGCCATGTATGTGCTCCTTTAATGCCTCTGTTCTCTTTGCTCCATGTGACTGTTATTCAGTGTGAATAGGGGCATCCTTTTATGATTCCTTATGCAGTTTCAGAGGATGGACAAATTAGCAAACCAGCTTCATGTAAGGGGGGCTCTGACAGACAGAAGAACAGCTTTGGTTCTTGCTGTAGATACTTCCAGCAGGCTTCTTCAGTAGGATAATTTTTTTTCAGTCTCCACAGGAATTTTCAACAGAAGCAAATCTGCCTTTTATTACCCAGAACCCAAGGAAAAAGGAGAATAACAAATGGAATAATAATTGTAATTAAACCATCCCTTTTGCTCGTTGCCCTGTTAGGATCAGCTTCTGAGCACAGGTGTACAACTTTGTGACATCGATGCCTGGAAACAAGATGACTTTTGGAGTTCCCTATTGTGAGTCTCAAAGCAGTAAAATTTCATCCTGATCCTGGGAGCAGCAAAAGAAGCGAAATCAGTGTTGGTTCTCAGTGTGCCACCAGATGAATTGGAAATGGTGCTGTGCAGCATGGTGAATATCAGAGGTAGAGGTAGAAACAGGAGAAAAAAAAGAAAAATGGTCTTGAGATTGTATTGCAAAACTCATTTTCTGCTCATTATTCTGCCAAAGACTGAAGGATAAGCAAACCTTGCTTCTCTCATGCAAACAGTTCATGTGCTTTTAATTGGAATGCAGGTGTGATGATCAGTACTGGCTTTGTGCCATGACTCTGACTCCCCTCTTTGGCCACTCAGCAATTAGAGACCTGCCAGTCCCTCCAGGTCTGTTTATCCTTAGCAGACCCTGCACTGACCCCTGCTTCAAACCAGTTCTTTGTTGACAGTGACGCCACAGCTGAAGCAGACAAACCCATTGATCTTATCAGGGTTCCAGATGCAAGAGCGCTTTACTTCACTAGTACAAGAAATATGTAGGTTTAGTCAAAATAATAAAACAGCTGCACACAGTTCCTTGTTTCAAGTTCTCCAGCACTCTTGAACATCCCTTGGGAACACACAGCAAGCTCTTTTAGATCACCATGAATATATCTACAAGACTTGGCCGGTATAGGTGTTCTGAGGAGAGGAGGGTATTTTTTTCTAGATGTCTGTAGCAGGGGAGTTGGCCTTGCAAGTTCCCTTCAAGCTGCTGTGACTTTGGGCTTTTTGGAGCTGGGGTGAACATCTGATCTCTTTGTTCTTGTAGGGAAATTGCATTGTTCTAAGAGCTGTCCCTGCAGACGCATTTGGCTGAGTTGCCTTCCCTAGGTCCAGACATGCCATTGTCCTAATGTGCTTCCACTTGAATGGAAGTCATCAGTGTTTTAAACCTCCTATTGTCCCTTATTCAAAAGATGTGACACAACCCTGATAGCAAATGGCTGATTATCCTAAGTATCCAAGGAGATAGCATTGCATCTTGCCCATGAGATTCCTTAAGATGTGCTTAAGCAGTTATATCCTTTACTATATTCATACATCCCTGTCCTGTACTCTGCCAGTACAGACATTCCAATGCTATATCAGTATGGCTTATTATCCATAATAGGAAGGAAGAAATTAGCAGCACCAGGGTAAATAAAGTTTCAGACATCATTAAAATTGTATCTCCTCCAGGGTTTCCTCTTGCAGACCCATAAAATTTCACTTACGTTAACTGAAAGAACAGTACTGGTACAGAAAATCCAAATACCAACCTTGGGCTAGTCCCAACCATAAACATCTTCTAAATCAACCAGACACAGGGGAATCACTCAGTGGTGGTGTCAGGAAGGCATCTCAGAGCTCACCAGTCTCACTGCCTAGACAGTGACTCTGAAGTGTGGCCTTGGAGACAGGAAGGGCCCAGCTGGTGGAAGCTGTCTTGGTGGCCAAAGTGATGCAGTCAGATTTACCTGCCTCCAAGCACACTTTTACAGGATGTCCCCATCAGCGAGTCACAGGAGATGAGGTAGGTGTTGGCCTTTCTCTGCTTGGGAATGTGTTTGTTTCCCTTAGACAGATGCAGTACATTTGTGCCTGAAGGGATTAATTATTTTAGCAGTAGCAGACATGTAGCAGTTTTCAGTGTCCCAAGACCTTAAGTAACACCAAACTTCATGAGTACTTCGACAGGCATGAAAGAGTCTCCTCTTCTGCATGACAGACACCGGCTCTCCAGCCAAGAGCTTTCTTCGTTTCTGTTTGGCAGGCACTCGCTTGATGATGGGAGCCTCTGAACCCTCCCATACTGAGTGACAGCAAAGACAGCTTGCTAGACCTAGAGAATTTAGTGTCAGAAAACAGAATAAAGAAGCCAACGAGGAGCAGAGAACAGCCAAACACATGGTCAAGACAGTCATTAGGCAGTGACACAATGACCAGTGATTTACAGAATCGGACTCATAATTTCACTGTACTTTTATTTCCTTGTCTAAAATTGGGTGTAGTCATCCATCCAAGTGATACAATTTAAGGTTGGAGTCCATAGACAAAAGTTGCCAGAGAAAGTAAGCTACTCCTTGAGGAGCTGGTGGCTGAAGAGGGCTTGATGTTTGAAGAGAGATATTAGGAAAAGTCTGCTAAGTGATGCATTAGTTCTCTGCAGTTCAGCTGTAAATAAATGGTCTCAGTAGCAATCATTGAAAAGAAAGGGTAGGGAAAAAAGGGAACAAAATATTGACAACTGGGCTAAAGCTGAACATTCAGCAATAATCGTTTGCTCCAGTGTTGTGTTCAGATGGGTAAGGAGAAGACGTACAAACTGCTGTAGATTTACTATGCAGGAAAGATTTCTGATCTTTTTCAGCCGTCTATCTGACCTACGGTAAAAGGGCTTGCTCTGTGTGTTTCTTTCTTCCTTGTTCAAGCTTGAAGCTTTCAGACTGAGAGAATAAAGCTTAAATCTTTGGCATTTCTTTAGAATAGAAAGTTAGTTTAATTTGCTGTAGGTGTCAGCAGGTTAGCTGGTTCACCAGCTGGCAAGGTGTGCTTATTTTTATAATTTTTCAACATATTTTTTTCTTTTATTTTTGAAACTATCTCAGTGGGGTTTCAAATTCAGCTGTCAAATTCCAAAAATTTGTGGTGACTTAATTCGCTGAGTGAAAGGCAAGGAGAAGTGATGGGGAAGTAATTAAAGTGCAGTAGAGATAACATCTACTGACTTAATGGTTAAGCTTTTTCTTCATTTTTTCAATTTTGTGTGAGAGCTAGTCTACAATATTTGAAAAAATATATTATGATATTGGATATTATATATTATTATTATAAAAACTGTATTCTGATCAGCATTCATAATCTCATGTTATTAAATAGGTATTCAAGCAATCAGCATTCAGTCATTCTCTGGCCCACTGCAAACAAGGGTCAGGGAACATCTCAACCCTTCAGGCTGTTCTTAAAATGACGGAGCACCTCTGTGACATTATGTGACACCCACAAATTCATTAGGACAGAAAGCTTTTTAAATTTTTTTTTCCAGGTGCACTGTGGCCCCGTGCATGTAGCACAGGAAACCCACAGTGACATCTTGATTCTGCTGTTGAACTCCTGCTGGCTGCTGGAGGGTCAGGTTTTGCCTCGTGCTTTGTGTCCATCCTTGCAGTGTTGCTGTGGGCAAGACTTTTTACCTCTGTACTTCAGTTTATGTGGCAGTGGGAGAAAAGGTTGATCCTTGCTTGGGACAGGGTAATGGATCAGAGGATCTCTTGGAGTGCCATTCATCTCTGCCTTATGTGACTCCACAAGTGGCCTCGTTGCACCCTTTGTAAAGCATTTTGGGTTTTCTGAATGAGAAGTGTTGTACAAAAGCCAGCTGTTGTTATTATTTATCCTGTTTATTTACTGATCACATTTCTCAGAGCTGGGAAATGGGGGAAAAAAAAAGCAATCAGCAGACTCACTTTGTTTACATTTCATTTCACTTTCAGTGTTTGGGGAATGTTGATTTGTTAAACACCATTCCTTCCTTTGAGGACCTTAGTTTTACATTGTGGAAACATTGCCTCATTCTTAGACACGGGTGTATGCTTCCCTTTTGAAGCACCGTTTAAGGGTTCTGCCTGTCAGAGGTTTTTTTCCTGCTGTGCACATTCTCCTGTTGCTTTAGGAGGGATGGTCAGATCCCTCAACACAACTACGTGTACCATCAAGGCTTGTTTACATTTTGCTGAGCCCAGAACATTTTCAGGTGTGTCGCTGGTTGAGCTGGCCCACCATCCTGCAGGCAGCTCCAAACCTGTTCTGCTCCAAGCGCCCCTGCCAGCTCGTGGGCACCATGCAGGGCACAGGCACAGTTCTCCAGTGAACCCCATCCCTGCCTCACAGCCACAGAACTCGGGACTCTCTTCCCCCCTCGGGTCCCACATGACACGTGCAATGAATGGTTCAAGCCTCAGCTGGGAGCTCCGTGTCTCCAATGCCTCGAGCCACCCCGGTGTTGTGCTGCAGCAGAGGAGCTGATGGAGCTCTTCCCATTCCCATGGCAGGCTGTGACAGATGCACCCCTCACATGTGATCCAGCACATGTCTTGGAAGTTGGCAGAAGAGAAAGTGGGGAAGAAAGACAAAACACCTTCCATGCTGCTAGCTCAGACATCAGCTCTGACTCCTCCTTTGCTGGAAATGAAGGAGTCAGAGTTGGCATGGAAATGGTGGGGTTAATAACTGTGGTATTGAAAGTATTTGTTCCTGATATTGCTGATGCTTTTTAAAAATGGTCAGAAATATGTGGTACAGCCTCTGGTGAAGCACTCCACATAAAACACAGCATTTCTGCAGCAGAATAACAGCTTGTGGTTTAAATAAATGTTGTTATTTCTGCTCATCTGTAGGTGTACATGTATGTTTTGGTTCAGTGACTGCCAGATACTGTAAATGAGTATTGATTTCCTTTTCTATTTTAAGCTTTTCTGCAGAAAAGACATCCCACATGCCTTTAGCTTTCTTTGCCTGTAGCTAAAGTGATTGCAGCCAAGTATTTATCTAACTAAATACTCTTTTATTTCATTGTTACCACTCATCCTTGGTTTAGTACATGCACCCCAAGGTGGCCAGGACCCCATTCACATTTTGAAGCTTAAAGCTATTACCTCTGGTGCCTTTTGAGAGCAAATCAACAAGACAGTGATTAAAACTCATGGCAGGTAGGTTCTTTATTTATGTTAACATGGCAGCCCTCACTGCCAGAGGTGAAGAATTCCTTGGTGGTAGAAATGAAAAACATTTTTGGAACCAAACCTTCAGTAGCTAAAGTCTTTGGACACTCAGATTAGCTCAGTGCAGCCAAGAAATAACAAATGGATACAGACTTCAGCCTATGGCTGCCAAATCCCAATGAGTTAACTTTCAGGTTGTCTGTAGGTAAACCATTGCACCTCACCTGTGATTAAAATTTACTTTGGTTCAAAATGTGAATAAACATTTCAGCCTTTAAAGCCCATGTTGCAGCGATCACTGTCTCAGCAGCGTTCCGTGTCTCCCGTTTAACTGCTTACATTCAACTTTCCTTTGTACCTCAGGTCTACAGCAAACATGGAATAGTAAATTAATTGGAACAAGCTCAAAGCCTTGGCAAATGTTTTGCCTGTGACGTTCCTGATTTCCCAGGGGAATAGCTGCTGATATTGATTTTGACAGAGCCTCTAAAGACTCTCTGTAAAGATTCCTCTTATAGCTGGGTAGGCTGAAGTACAGCTCTGGGATGTGCCAAGATTTCATTGGAAATTAATGTGTTTAATCTCAAAATATGTTAAAATATACATAAGCACTTTATGATTAGGAAATCAATCCTCGAGTTTCTGTCTCTAAGTTTATGGGGTAATTCCATCCTACCTTTTGGAAAATCACACAGAAAGAGATTGCCAACTTGGAGACTCGTGTTACCTGTGACATCTGAACTTTTAATGAGTTTGTCAGTTAGTTAAGAATAACCAATTAAGATCTCTGCCAACACAGAGGACTGCTGACAAAACTGGCAACTGACTCAGTGCAGGAAGCAATCAAGAGTTGCACATTATGGGTGGAATTGCCTGGCTGCAAACAGTAGTATTAGGTCTAAGTATGTCAGGGAATTGAAGTTTTTCTTTAAAACGTTGCCGTACAACTGGGAGTTGCACATTCAGTGCTTTACTGAACAGTAATAATAACATACTATTTTGAGTTTACAGAACAGGTAAAGTGTCATTTCCTTTCCTGGTCCTTCTTTATTCACAGATCTCTTCCTGAAAGGTGTCCCTGACCATGGCAGGGGATTGGAACCAGGTGATCTTCAAGGTCCCTTTCAACCCAAACCATTCTGTGATTCTGAGCCAGTGAAGATTTGCCCACATAAGCCCAAAATTCCCAATCAAAGAACTTCAGTCATACAGGTTTTTTATTGTAAGGAATAGCTTGGAAATGCTCTGCCCCACTTGTGCCTGGTGTGCACTTCCCAGCCTCTTCCTTGTACAAGTGCTGAGGGGGTGCGTTGAATTCTTCCTGTAATAACTCTTTCAGTATTGCTTGTCATGAGTTGTTTGTACCATCTACTCCCTGAAATAGCCGCTTGAGACTGGAGGTGATCAGAGTCATGGCTAGAGAATAAAACATGGACAATCACATTTTAAGAAAACATAAATTTTGTGAGGAGATTGTCTTTGAAGAACCTCTGGTGTGCCCAGATTCAGACCAATGGCAATGTCCTCCACCCGAAATACCTTGTGAAAAAACTGGTCTGCAGACTTGTCTTAGAGGACTTTAGCAAATGATGCTTAACATTTAGATGTAGTATTCTCTGCAGCACTTGATTGTTTGTC
The DNA here is from genome assembly GCA_035584735.1 of Pseudotriccus pelzelni. Taxonomy (NCBI): domain Eukaryota; kingdom Metazoa; phylum Chordata; class Aves; order Passeriformes; family Tyrannidae; genus Pseudotriccus; species Pseudotriccus pelzelni. Next base: position 11,396,371 of record JAWMRA010000023.1, on the reverse strand, counting down.
TCAAACCATGAACCCTTTTAACAAATATTTGAAAATAACCAAGCAAACAAACATGTTACTAAGGACTTGAACGTTACCAGGTTCTTGTTTGGACCTAACCAGAGGGATGGCTTTATTAAGTACAATAATTTCCATCGTTTGAAAGTTGCAGAGTCTCATCTAGAACTCCTCACCTCGATACCGGCATACTGCTGTCCATTTCCATAGTCTTTTCTATGCCAAAAGGTGAGATTAAATGCAGGGAGAATTTTTACATGGCCTGAGTTGATCCCTTAATGAAGCGCACCTTGTTCCTTTCCTGGAAGCCTCCTTGGTCTTTTAGGGTTCAGTTGGGTTTGTCAGGCTGTGAACTTACAGCAGCAAGAGTGACTTGTCACTGGAACAAGTGCCAGTGTTATGAATGTGCCGAAACTGCAGGTGAACTCAGTGAAAAGGAACTGGCTTTGCACAGCTGCTTTGAAGCAGAGACATACTTTTATATTTGAAAGAAACCCCTTTTTGGTTCAGTGAATGGGTCTCGTACTGAACTAGTATGTAATGCTGAGTTTAGGTGATAGTAACTGTGCAGAAGAAGCTTCTGGCCCTTTAACAGCAGCTTTCTCGTGCTTGGAAAGGGCAGTTTGTCTTACTACATGGGACTTTCTTTTTCCAAGGCTTTGGCTCACCAGGCAGTGCCTGCATTTTGATTTCAAGAGGAAACTGCTACACGACTGGCTAAACGGTAATTTTTGTCCCTTTGGAAATCATTAGAGGTTCAGTGCAAGTCCATGAAGGAGGAGGGGGAGTCTGTGAAAACTGTTCTTGTTCTTACTCCCTGTCTGTTGGTTCTCCATTGAGAATGGTGGTCCTGCAGCCACATTCCATCTGCAGTAGCTTTGCTTCCAAATCAAAATGAATTTTTAATAAAATTAACCAGAAGTATTGTATTTTTCCTGATTTCCAAGGGGATCTATACCAGAAACTCCTTTGCTTCTTTGCATACCTTTCCTTCACACCCTAAAGGTGTTCTGAAAATTTTGGGTGTGATTTCAGGTTGACTTGAATTTTGCAGCTGATGTCTTCTATTTAAGCAATGCTTTGCACAGTTATTTTAGAAACAGACTGACTGTTTTGTGCATCTATCCTTGTAGCTCCCCTTGGGAGATCTGACCTCCATTTTATCTCTCTTGTAGCCCTTGTACTGAGGAAGGGCTGAAGCAGAGCGAAGTACAGGACCAGGATGTCCAATTCCAGCCTTCCTCACAGTCAGGTCCTGGGGCAGTTCTGCCCAGCGTCATCCCTTCCTCAGTCCTGTGTGTGTGACAATGCCTACACCTTCCCTCTTTGGAAACAGAAGCTGTAATTCTTCTTTCAAGGATTCCTGTGTTCTGTAGAAGGGCAGCAGCAAGAGGAAAGTGCAGCTCCAACCCTGGGCTGCCAGTGCCTCCAGGGATCTTGTCTTCCTTGTAGATTCAAAGCAGCGGGTCTGGCAGTCAGTTTTGCCAAGGAAAATCCCATCTCTGATATCAAAGTGGAGGAGTGTCTCCCCGAGGCAGTCCATGTAACCCTAGAATCCCTCCCCTCAGATTTATTCAAGAAAGGAGTGGGAAGATCCGGCCCATGAGTTTTAAGCTACACCCCATGCATTTCAACTCTGATCTCAGCCTCATGTCCCCTAAAATATTACTTCAAAGCTTCCTTGAAACAAAATACAGCTGTTAACTTCGCAGAGATTTATCCAGAGCTATGCAGTTTCAAGGATCCAATAATTCCTTCCCTCCCACCCCCACCTGAAGTTTCCTTCCTGTCTGTTTCCCTGTACGAGACAACTCCTGAGTTATTCTTGGTGAGGGCTTGCATTTTGAAAAGCTACAATAAATCAGTGTAAACTGTTTCTCCACATTGTTTTGTGCTGGCTCTATCTAGATCCTGTTGAACCTTTTGTTTTGAAATATGTTTTTACTGCCCAGTTCTGTCTCTGCTCCACTGATTTATGGTGTCTGCACTTTCTGGTGTTTTTGGAGAACTTACGCTTGCTCCTGAATGTCATGGCAGTTCTCAAGTGCCCTCCTAACTCTGTGCTGGTGAGGAATTGTGGTTTTGAACTGTGTGATGAGAGTAGGCTTGCAGACACGTTCCAAGAGAGCTGCTTATACCAGCAGGCACAGATTTTAAGACTGAGCCTGAAATCTCTATGGGGTAAGACAGTAAGGTGGTGTTCACACCAACAGGAGCCCCTTCAGACAGGCTTACATGGGAACTTCCAAGCCTGAAGAAATGAGGAAAGAAGAGGCTTATTTTTTAACTGCTGAAGAGGCTTATTTTTTAACTGCCCGTTTAGGATCTGGGCAGGAGTGAAGCTACTGATTCTGCTAGACTGGACAAAATCACATCAAACACCAATATGCAGAACCCTCAAACCCCACAGGCTCTGTAAAGGCAAGCAGAAATTGTGTAGTGTGACACAGTGCACGTTCCTTTGGCATGTTCTATCGTGCTTGAAGGATTTTCACAGTTAAACTACCACATTCATGAACCACTACTTACCTCAGTCTATTTGGAAGAGGTGAATTCCTCTGGATTTGGAGGTCTGTGAGACATCCATGCTGATGCTCTGGGGTCTGTGGTATTGAGAGAGGGTTGATAGAGACTCGACTCCAGGCTATTGCCATTCTGACTTGCTTTTTCCCCTGAGTTGCTAAAAATAGCCATAGAACTGCTAGTTTCACACAGCAGTGTTCAATGTCAGCTGAAGAAAGAGGTGGCCACCCCGATTACAGACCTGCATGGCAAAGCTGTGGGCCAGTAGGGCAGAGGCTAAGAATGCAATTCTCAAAAATCCTGAGCAAGAGAGCAAGCAAAGCCCTTGGATGTAATGCCTCCTTGGAATTGGATTGGAATTGGGAGCAAAGTCATTGCCTGTTGACCCCCAGAAGGACATAATTCAGATGTTTCCTAGAGACGGAAGGATGGCATGAAGGGACACACCTGGCTCTGCCATAAATGTTCCTGTCTAACTGGAATCACCAGGCTGAACTCTTGGCTAAGCACAACATGAGAGAAATTGTCATAGCTGTTTGTAATCCCTGCCCACAGCCCAAGTTGTGTGTCATGTGTGACACAAATCACCTCAGGAAAAAAACAGGCAAAAACTGACTCAAAAAGCAAATACAGACACTTTGCTCTTCCAAACTTCAGGTCTTACACCAAAAGCAAGGGGTTGAAGAGGCCTCCAGAGAAAAGGTCACTGATAGTGAACAAAAAATTCATTCTTCATTACATGTTCTTGGAAATTATTAGCTGAATTCTTTTTTTTATTGGTAATCTTAAAGCAAATACCAAGGGTAGAAAATTAGATTGACACTTAAACTCCAGCAAAGTTACAAGCTGCTTAATGCACAATCTTATTATGTGAAAGATAACTAATCTTCATAGCCAGTGAGGCTCAGTCACCCAGCTAACACAAGAATGCACACCTTTTAGTGATTTTCCATTATAATATACTTTGGAAGCAAAATACAGACATAGCATTACATTTTTAAAACATTGAAGGATCTGTGTGCAACTGTCCAATTGATTGTCCAAAAATGTGACCAGTGAAATGCTTTTGGTAAATAAAGGTTAATTGTTCATCTGCAAAGGAACTGATAAATCAACTCAAAAGAACAAAATGTAATACTTAAGCCAGTCATTTTTCTGGCAGTCTAGCTGGTTAAGAGCTTTCCTGTCAGTTTTTAAAAATTACTTTAGAAATTTAGTGCCTAGTATTCAAAACTGCTCAAGTCAGATGTTCTTTGTTAGAGCTGATCTGGTTCTGATAACAACATACACAAGACCAAATGAAAAGCATGGTTGCCTTACATAGAATAACATGGTATTAGCTTAAGTGGCAAGGACTGGATTCAGGAAATCACTTCTGCATGTGATTAAATCAATCCTTATTCCGGACAGCATTTATAGATCCTTTTTTAACTTTCATCTTGTACTTCGTAAGTCCTGTTGGCTTTCATGTGTTGAATAAAGTTTCCTGAGGTTAACCAAGTACTTAAATATTGTTCTGAAGAGGGATGCTTTTGAATGAGGTGGAAAAGATAGCATTTTTCATATATGCAGTCATAGGAAGTTTGTCTTCCGTTCTTTAGTGTAGTCCCAGTGTTTTGGGTTATTTTCTGGCGATAAAAGAGCATGCACAGGATCCCACAGTAGTGGCTCTCTCCCCAGAGGACACAAGATGTTAAAGTCATACCATCCTGCTCACGACGTCCTTTGTTTAGTTCAGTTTCAACATGATTTTTCTTGAAAACAAAGCAAGAACATGGGTCTTACACACAGCAGGACCCAAGTGCTGAGTGGTGTTTCTGGCCTGCAAGGTTTCATAGCACAACAGTTTTCTGAGTGTTTTCATTTTTCTTCTAATGGCTGAGCCTCGGTTCAAGAAGGCTCTTGCTCTCATGTGTGATTGCAATTGACTGTGGAATTGCATCTCTAACCAATTGTTCTGGTACAGCAGATGGGGCAACATTGTCCAGCCAAAAAGAAAGTCAGAACCGCTAAACCTGTTACCTCCTTTGTTCATAGAGCTGCGCCCTAAACACCACCCTGCCCTGCGAAGCTGCTCCCCACACGAGACGTGAAACATTAGTGCATGTGAAACTACAGTGAGAAATAGGGAAGGTTGCAAACAGCTAAAGTTTGGACCAATTGGCAACCTCCCTGAGAAGCAGGACAGAAAGGCAATGTTTTCGTGTGGATTTGTGCACACTGGCGTTGGCTTTGTGTTGCAACCTGACCTCCACCAACTCCCAGCATCCCTGATTCAGGATAGGGTGTTTGCACATGCCTTGTACTAACTGCAGGTGTGACATTGCTGCATAGTAGTGGCTTAAGAAGCCACAGCTGCAAGATAGAAGGGACTGATACCAGTGATGGGTGACCAGCACAGTGGTGTGTGGGAGCAGAGCCTGGTCACTATTGTATACCATCACCTCTTTATGGGAGAGAACTAAATACAACCAGTAATTGATTGAAACAGAAAAAGACAAATATTGTCCTGCCTCCTTGTTGCAATAAGCAACTGCATCTGTTTGCTAAGCTGTGCAGTACCAGGAGGCAGAAACCTGCGGTGGCGAGGGAGGAGGAGGAGGAGGTGGTGAAGGCTATGGGAAGGGCAAGGGATCTGTGAAAACCATCTGTTGCTTTTGTAAACAGCAGTCAATAAACTGGTTCCCTTTAATAGCCACAATTGTTGTTGCACCAGTTGTGTGAGAGAAAGCGCGTGAGCACTTCCTCATGCTCAGCTGACACCTTGGCTTTGTGTGGAGACACACCTGCTGAGTGTGGGGGAGTCCTGCTGTTGTGTGAGGAGGTGCTTTCTTGAACAGATGCCAAAGCAATGCCATTTCGAGATGTTCAGCAATTACAGTTCCACCAGCCAAAGCCAGCTGGAGCACCCAAAGATACATCAGGTTTCCCTGTCTGTGGTCAGAGAGACTGGAATTAGTGTGTATTCAGGCACAGGTCAGTCTCCAACAGAAAGCTTTGCAGGCTGTGCACGGTGTTTTCTACCTGATATGTTTGAATTTCCAGTGATTTCAGCAGCACAACTGCAAGAGCTGGAATTGAAGAAATTTCTCCCCAGTACCAGTTTGATACATGGCCAACACACAAACCTTTTTTTAACCTCTCATTGAGGCTGCACACAGAGGCACCACACTCCTGCAAAATCTTAAACCCTGCAGGATTCCTGTATTAATTTTAAATGAGTCTGTTGAAAGCAATCTCTGATACTCTGTTATTCCAGCCATTGTGGTAAGGAAGGAGCAGGCTGTGATTCCAGAGCAGGCATGTCTGCAAAAATGTTTACATACAGTGAAGAACTGCTGTCAGTCAATCTAATCACTCGTTGCATTTTCCAGGCAGCTTCCTAGCGAAAATACATTGAACCATGTATTTGTTATACTGCCTTCAGGTGTTATTTACCAAATCCAAACTTGTTTTGTAATGGAAAATGAAGGATTAAGCGAAAGAGCCAGATCTTTCAATCATTGCTCAGATGATGCTCATACTAATTTCAGTTTTTCAAGCTATTGTGTCTAATGTGTGGCCTCTGTGCTTAGACCTGAAAGCTGGAGCTAAAGAGCTGTGTAGATGTGACCTAGTTTTAAGTCAGTAAAGCCATTCTCACTTTTTATTGAACAACAGAACAGGCTACTTTTCTTTCATCGTAACAATGTGGAAATTTTAGTCGTTGTTTATGATTATTGATAGGACAAAACTTTCAAAAGTATCTAAGTCTCCTCAACAACTGCTGTCATTAGGGCTCTACAGTCACATACAGGCTCAGGGATTTTACTCAGTATTTTGCAGACAAATAATAACCCAAGTCTGTTCCCTGTGGTGTTCAAAGGCTCAGTTCTGCTCAGTTCTGGCAACTGTGTGCTAGGTGAGAGGAGAGGTCACAGGAACACCTTACCTCTCTGAAGCAATGAGGTTTTTTCTTTCCTCACTGGTTTCACAGCAAGTGAGGGCTCTGAGCATCTAGGAGGATGCTGACGGGCAAAGTCGTGGTCCTGCATCAGTGTGAATGAAAGCAAAATGAGGGCTTTGTTGTTGGAGGATGAAATAACCAAGAATTTCCTGAAAGAGATCCCTTTGTCAGCTTCCCATTAGGTTTCATTCACTTGATGCCATTCAGTGCATAAATTCAAATAATATTTCTCTGAGAAATGAAGGGCTTTATTCAGTCAGCCAAGTTACACCTTAATCTCTGTACCTAGTCAGCAGAAACAAATAAAGGTCCTCTAAAGAGTAAGCGAAGGCTTAAGTAAGACACTGAGCAGGGAAGCTGTCAAGGACGTATATGGCAGAGAGACTTAACCTGTCTGAGTGTGTTGGATATCAAGGTGATGGGTACACCGGAATTTCTCTCACATACCCTTATTTTCTGCATCGGTGTCCTATGCAGGCAGTGCCACTGTTCATTGTGCTGCAGAGTCCAGAGCCTGTGGGTTAACAGCCTGCCTTTGCTTCACCCCCTGTGGTGTTTCTGAATGTTGGGCAGATCTGCCAGCCCCTATGAGGGCTCTTTAGGTGGCCCAGGACCAGGGCTGAGGCACCATTAAATGTAGGTGGAGGCAGAAGCAGTTGGATGGTGCTTCCAGTTTTCAGGAGCATGTGCAGAATAATGATTTGCTCTTCCAGCCCTGGCTGCAGCATTTCTGCTGGGCTGCCTGTGTTGGGAGAGGTGGGACACGTAAAGCTGTGATTTCTCTGCTCCAGAAAGTTAATATTCTCCACTGTGGAATGAGCAATGTCTCAATTTCTTCAGTATTTGGAGCTTTAGTAGACCTTGTACTCCTAAAATCAGTCTGTCTGCCAGGTGCACAGATAACTTGACAGCCCTATTGACCAGGGACAACAACAAAGGAAGGAATGACTGCTCGACACGGATTGTTCTGAAACCCTCAGTGACACTAAGACGATTTGTAAGGCGCAGCAAGTTAAATATGGTACATGACCTAATCTCACCCTTGCTAATTGGTGTTAGACAGATACCAGAGCATCTCTGCGTCACTGCTTTTGTGGTGCTGCTCTGTACAATCCTCCTGGTTTCAATGGATGCTCTTTCAAGTTGTCTAGCTGAGCAAATACTTTGAAGCAGGTGCAAATCAAAGAGGTAGAGCAGGAGTTTCTACATCATCCGTCATGTTTTTAAAGTTTAAATATATTAAGATTTTATTGCAGTTTATTGCGGTGAATACAGTCAAAAAAGGTATTCAAAACCTCAGTCAAAATAAAGTTGAGGAATTCACTAGGTGGTAAATGCTGTCATTATTTTATGTTGTCAGTTCATGTAATATTTCACTGTTAATGTACTTAAAATGTCAAATTTGTAGCCTTCAAATGGTTTTGTGGTTGCTGATGTTGCAATGACAGATGGTTCTTTTAAACAAACAAGTTATGTTTATGTTGCTAAAGCTGGATTTTAAATAGTCACCTGTCAAATCCAGCAAAATTTCTGCAATTTCATTGCTACTTCTGCTGTAGTTCTAGTCTAAGTCTATACAAACTTTACCTAGTGGAAACACTGTGGAGGTTTGTTCAAGTTCAGTCACTCTCATTTGATGCCATTCCAGGAAAAGTAAAGCATTATTCATAAAACTGGAATCTTCAAAAGTAAGTACTTGCAAAGATAATTGCCTATAGACTCTTTTTTTTATTATCTCTGTCTGTAGCCTTACAGTAGCTATGCAAGAGTCACTTTAATCACAAAAGTGAAGCAACTGTTTTGGGGAAGAAACTGAAATGGTAAAATTACCCAAGTTGGGTCAAAAGATAAAATTCCAAAGTCCAACCGAAGCTCTTGGCTGAAATTTCATCTTGGGGTGCTCTGGAGCATCAGACAATGTTGTAGGTTATAAAGTTAAGGACAATATTTGGATTTGAATCCATAGAGAAATACCAGTTCCAAAAGAAATAAATGGCCACACTTACACTGTAGACACTCCCAAGATGGAGTTATCCAGTTACCCAGCTCAGGGACTCACTCACATTTAACCTGCAGCAGACCATGGTGGCTCTGTCCCATGAGCAGTTGACTTCCATGTAGTCTGTCTTGCTACCCCCTGGTGAAGACCAGGTCAGTGCAGGATGACAATGTTCTCTGTTCAGATCCTTTCAGCCATTATATATTTGCCTTGTACTTGCTGATGTCTGAAATGCTGTTGCTGAATTGAATACGCTGGTTTCACTTGCAACTCTGAAGCCTTTGTGGGTTGATTGCCACGTTAATGATTTATACACTGATGCTCCATTTAGGGCCCTGGTGTTTATCGCTCATGGCGCTGGGGAGCACTGCGGCCGCTACGATGACTTGGCCCAGAAGCTGACAGGACTTAACTTGTTTGTGTTTGCCCATGACCACGGTGAGTAGCCCTAAATCTGTACTTGATTTACAGCAACTCAGGCCTTTACTGAAGTAAATGCCATTAAAGCTACTCAGCACTGAGAGAGGAGTCAATAAAACATTTATAACTAGACGTAAATGTGAAAGGGATCATCTGCTGCTTTGTAAAGATCTGCATATTGAATCTTTTAAATCTATCCCTGTTTGCCTTGAGTTTTCCTCAGCCTTGCCCTTGACATTACCACTGGTGCTATTTTAACCTCTCTGTAAGGGATTATTTCTCTTTTACCTGCCTCTTGGGGGTGAAGTGGTATTATCCACTATCGAAGTGGGACTAGGTTGATGTCCTAAATGATCCCAGAGGGGAGGCTGAAATGTCAGCACAACTTTCATTTATGGATACAACTAGACAGCTGCAGCCTTGGAACATGGAGAGGCATGCAGACGTCACAGACATCTTTGGACACATCTCCGCAGTCCAGCAGAGGCACTGGAGCTGTCTGTACACAGTTCAGCTCTGATGAAGAACCAGCCCAAGTGTGTGCAAGGCTGTGATAACCCAGCAACTGGGTTGGCCCTCAGCTAGTAGGTTGGGGCGGTGCTGGGCCATGTACACTTATTGTCCCTGCTTCTTCTGGCTTGAAGATCTCTGCTCTTTGCTCCATGATGTGACATAGATATACCGGGTATCACCAGATCTCCTGCAGTGTTTGATTATTCCGTTGTGTTAGCACAGAAGTAACTGTCTGTTCCCCATCTCATACAGTGGCTCTTGGTCATATGAGTTCAGTGTAGATTTCCTGACCTGGACATTTATTCTGGTTCTGATATTCTCATGGATAAAATTCCCAGTACGGGTGCATTATCCATGAGATCATTAATGCAGTTCCACAGTGTGGCTAGCATGATTTCCCAAATGAGTTGGGAAGTTACTGGGGCTGTAATATGCGTGACTTGACTGATTTATATTGTGTCTATCCTTCAGTCAAAAGGAGGAGAAATAATTTCCATTTTTATTGCTGAGTCTGTAGGAGCTTACACAGCGGCTCTAAATCTTGCCAAAGGCTGCTCTACATCAGTGTTTCCTCTTATTCAGGGTTTCAGCAAAAAGGTTGGTACTTCACAGAGTATAACACTATTCACCCCAATTTGTGTATCAGTACCTTATTGCCCTGTAGGAGGTATCGCTGGCTCAGTTCTCTTAGTATGTCAAGATTTGAACATTTACTCTTTGGGGTATTTCATTGTAATCACAAGACTGCTGGACCTCATAGATATGTATTAGAAATTTTCTGTGGTAATGGTGGAAATTGAATTCCAGAAGACCTCTTAACCTTACCTTACATCTAACGTTATTAAATGCCTTTGGTTTATATCAATCCCATGAAAGAGGAAAATGGAATTTCTGTGTAATACAGCATTTTTTCCTGTGGTCTCTCATATGGTGCTTTGAACAGGCAGGTAACCATTTCCTGTGATTTCTGGGTTTGCTTGGCATGCAGCCTCACGATGGCAGAGTTAAGGCTGCTGGGGCAGGTACCTTTCTGCAAGTTTAGGTACTTTGAAATGACATCTCATGTTTTCGATTTTGTCTCTATATTGCTATTATTTTATTATGGCAAGATTCTGGTGATAGAAAAAAGAGACAGACAAATACATTAGGTTATTGGCAGTCACCTTAGGAAAGCTTTCTTAGAAGAAATAGGTGTGGGGATTCATCAAGCTGGAGTGATATTGTAATTCTTCGATCAGCTGCCGATTGCAGCTCCTTTAGCTATAATGCAGCATTTTTAGGGAACTGTAAAGCTGAGAGCCAAGGAAAACAAGAATAAAAGATAGAGAATGTGGCTTTGTTTTCTCATACCAAGCATTTTCACTTGGTAAAGCACATGATGTTCCAGCTATCCTCTTCTCTCTTCCTATAACATCTCATTTGCTGAGATCTAATGGTCTAGGGTTGCATTTGCATGGCCAGAGCCCAGAACAACCACAGTTTCACCTTCAAAAGCCCTAATGTCAACTAATAGTTGTCAAAAATGCATTACTAAGATGCAGGGGCCACAAAAATGTGTATACTTTTCTCTTATATTTTTTAGCAGTAGTGGAAAGTAGCCCTTTATTTCACTTGGACTTGCTGATGCTTCTTACAGGTATTGTGGCTGTGTTATGTGAAGATGAGGAAGGAGCAATACTTAGCCCTAACCTGGCAGCGGTCTCTAGCCATCAGATTCACTTCCAACCTCCTGCTTTCTCCAGGTCTCTACCTGTCCTGGTACATGGAGACCTCTGACTCTTTGACCCTCTTCGAAGCTGTTGAATTTCCCACTTTCGAGTTACGTTTAATGTCAGATCAAAGCAGAGGGAAAGGTTGCAGCTCTAACAGCTTATTCACATTCCTTAGATGTTTGTAACTGAAGTTCAGCTTGCTTTAGCAGCCCTGCTGGTGCCTCGTGTGTGGCGAGCATTTCTGATGGGTTAGCAGGTCCCTCTCAGACACCCAGTGCTGCTTGTGCTCTCCATTAATTTTCTCACTGCTTTCTGTGTTTAAAGGATTTATTTCCAAAATGTAGAAAATAATTGGAGCGGAGATTTTTAAATGCATCAAATATTAGCTGCTTTTGTTTGGTGTTTTTTTTTCCAAGTGATTGCTGTGTTGTTCTTGCAACTGTTAAAAGACCATTTTGTTGATGAGAACAGAAGGCTTTTATTTATTCATAGCGCTGGGAAGGATTGATCTACACAGAGAGGTTAAAAAGGACTAAGCATGGTCAAATGTGAGCAGAAAATGACCAAGAAGGATGTCAGCATTAATAACAGCAAGAATTAAAGTAGCACTGTGAGTGTGAAGTAAGAGCTCGTGCACATCAGCACAAGGGAGTGTTCTGGACAACAGTGCTCCCTGATGTTATGATAGGGCAGGCTTTAGGGCCATCTCCAGGGATGGAGTCAGGAAAGCCTTGGCAAGCACAATTTGGAGCTGGTTTGCTCACGGAGCAGCACAGCTGCTCTTTGGTGGCTGGGTGTGGGCCTGCTTACCCACCACAGCAATCTGATCTTTCTGAATTCTCCAGCTGAGCCTACTGCACTTGAGCAGGAAAGGTTTAAACTGCTTTTCTGCAGAGCCATAGGAAATAATGGCACTCACTCATTCATTTCCTTGGACAGGAGGCTTACAGTGGGTTGTGGGTAGTTTTACTTACTTTTTTACAGATGAGGGCTCATGGCCTTCAGCATGATACGTGAACATTGCTGGGAAATAGAATCTTCCGCATGCACTACTGGACATAACCATGGGTATGGACACATTCGCATCTGCAGGAGTGCAAAACTGGTCTCCCCATGAATACAGTTCTCATTCATGTCCCCTGCAGCAGGAAGATCCTCACACAGGACTGGGATTTGCCTGCACACAAAGTTGCAGTGCCTGAACCCTACTGCTCAGAGCAGTTGGGCTTCTGCTGTTGCACTCATCCTTGTACAGATGCTTGTACAGGGTAGGAAAGAGAATATGGCACTAGCTATAGTGTACCTGTATTAGTGCTTCCTCTTCTGGGCTTCTTCTGAAGGGCTGAAAGCTGTTCTCCCAGGAAAAATTTATAGTGCTTTGCAAAAATATTTGCAAATTTTTGCTTATGCAAAAATAAAAGTCCTGAACCTGAGGTCCTGTGGTAGGGTAGCATGGCTGGCAGGCAGTGTGATTGCAGTTGTGCCGAAGCAGAGAGTTTCACAGACTAGGGTAATGACTGTGAGGGCGGAAGGAGAGTCAGAGCTCAGCTGTCAGGTTGAGTTCCCCTCTCTCCCTGTGTATAAAAACCCCGCTCTTCAAGAGTCAGGAAAACATTCAATGTTTTTACTAACGGTTTGAATCTGAAGACTGGCAGCCTGTTTGTGTTTGTCAGAGGAGGACTGCTGCAGCAGTGAGAACTGCCAAGCAAAGAAGAAAGTTCTTCAGAGCTTCAGATTAAATTTTGCAAGTACATTCCCCGTGGAGAAATTAGAGCTTTTGTCTTCAAATTATCTCGACTTGTCTGTCTGTCAGTCCTTTATGATAATTGATTTGGAGTGGAGAGAGAGCTGCTAAGGGGCGATTAATCTGTTCCACCGTAATGCAAGTGTATGGACATAACTCTTTGTTCATATAGGTCTGAAAACTGGTAGATGGAAAACTCATGACAGAGTAAAACCAGTAGGAATATAAGGGAACACTTAAATGATTCCTTGACTCTTGATCTTTGTTAAGTTTCGTATTGATCTCTGAGCCCTGTCTGGAATTCATCCATTCTCCAATTTTAACCTAGGGAACATTGAGTCTTAAACATGTCTGTGGCATCAGAAGCAAGCAGTGATGTGGGCAGAGATGGAAACGGAGGGGATACATCACAGAACAGTCACCTTGGTCTGCCCCACTTCTGTTCTCTCTTGTAAGCAGCCACTGTAATTTCTTCCCAGCAGGATCCCACAGGAGATGGCTCTTTGTCCCGGCTGGCAGAGCATGGCCACTGCCATTTTATCCCTGTTTTGACTCCATGTTCGGTACAGTCCCAAACCTTTCTTTGCCTTTCCTTCTCCAGGTGTTGAATGAAGGTAGCAGTCGGGCTTATCTGCCCGCCAGGGAGTGGTGAGGAATGCTTGGCATGTGCAGGGCACACAGGAGGTGAAACCACAGCACGACACTGCAGGGTGAGAGTTCAGATACTGCAGTGTAATTCCTTAGGCAGTGAGACAACTGTGAGAACTTGGAGCAAAGTCATCCCATAAAACAAATAGCTAGTGAGTAAACTTAGTTCTGCCTTCCTTCTCTAATTCTGCTTCGGTTTTGAGGATTCTTGTGTAAAGAGATGAACTGGGAGACCAGCCTGCTGACCACCAGCGGGCTCCAGTCAAAGTGAAACCAGTTGTTTCTCGCCTCCAGCTCTTCTGGGGTGGTGACTGGCCTTGTAGCACCAGATCTCAGAGCAGCACTGACAGCTTGCTGAGGAAACCAGGTCATTCAGTTTTAGCCTCTTGAAAATTATAGGCAAAATGATTCCTACTGCTAAGATGCAACTTTCCCCGTGTATGGGACAAGCTCTTGAACACAGTCTTTCAGCTGGATGGTGTATTTTCCCTTGCTGTCTCCCAGATGGCTGCATCGGATTGGGCTCTGTGGTGGTTGTGAGATGGTACCTCCCAGAGGGACCACAGCTCATGTAGGAAGAAGTGCTCTGGATACACCTCCTATAACATAACGATGCTGAAATGTGCCTGTAATTGTATCATAATACAGTGAGTATATCAAGGGGAGTATCTAGTGGCAAAACAGCCAGTTGTAAGCACTTTGAGATGGGTTTTATTAAACGGAGGTTTGAGCACTATTATTTTTATTTTTGAGAAGCTCATTACAGACTTCCACAGCCTGGTCCTGCTCTGGTGAAGTAATTTCAGCAGTGAATCTGTCACTTCAGCACTCACCCTTCATTCACACTGGGATCACACGGTCCTGAATCTCTGTGTGCTCCACATGGCATCTTTCAGGGCAGTCAGCACTGTTTCCGTCTGAGTGGAGCAACTACACAACAGAAAGAAACTGGGTAAAAAGCAAATACCTGCAGTGTCTCATGCTCTAGAGGAGGCCACAAGCTGGGACTTGGAAATGCAAGTGCAGCCTTTATTTTGTTTGTCATGTGAAGGCAGATGAAACAATGCTCTCGAGCCAGGAAGCAGCGAGACCACAGCAAACTAAAAATAAAGAGACAGTGAGGCTCCACACAGCTGATGTGTCTGACAGAGCACACATATGCTGCAGTGGAGTATTTTGCTTAAAATGTTTGGGTTAGGAAAGGCACAGGGGATACTCAGAGTTGTTTCCTCTCTGCTCTGCTCAGGGGATTAGACTTTGTTTCATGGACTTCCCAAGAGTAATGCTGGAGCCATGCTGATGTAAAAGTAAGGAAAAGCTGGTCCTGCACCTATCTTTTAGGCAAGGGAGTATGAAAATTGGAAGGACTCAGTACATCTTTAGCACAGACGCTAGAAGCAAGAGCAACTGAAATCAGACATGTAGTGTCATCTGCTGTATGCTCATAAAACATGCTAACCACACCCAGGCTGCTCAAAGCAATCTATTTATTTATCTGACCAATTACTATTTTTAAGCCAGATTTAACTGAGATACAGTCAGGGATGTAAGACAGGCAGGTAATTTCTGTGCTATAACCCAGGCCTGGATGGCCATTGTTGGGATGGGGGAAAGACAGTGCAGATGCTCCTTCGTCACTGCCCCTGTATGTGTACATCACTAGATGATAATGTTGGGCTGCAGTAGAGATTGCAAAAGAATGGTTATTATGGTTTCCTCAGTTCTTCCAGTTACTCTGCTCCTCCCAGCTGCTCAACCATTTCCTTACTGCTGTAGACCCACCCTGTAACAATAGGTTATTGAATAAACAGCAACATTGTCATCCAGTTGAACAGGACCTTTGGCTTGGGTCCTGGCTGAACTGAGCTCACTTGTCATGCAGCAGAGCTGTGGTGTGATCTCTGAAGGAAGAGGAGCTGGGACTCCCTTTACCCCAGTCATGCCCCATCCACCTTCTGGCCCAAGCGGTTCTCTTTCCTCGCTACAGCAGGTGATGAGAAGAAAGTGTTAAAGAGCCAGCTCCCCTGGCTTTGCTGCAAGCCCACTTCATGAGGGAATCCCTTTTGGGGTACACTGGGCTCGGAGGGTCTGGCTTTTTACTCTGAAAGAAATGGGCTGTGCAATCCGCCCCAGTTCTCCTAATTATTCACTGCTTACTAATGAGCAGGGGGAGAAATGTCAGTGGGTCATTCCATGGGATAGTACATCTTCTCAGCAGCTGCTTCTTGAACAAAGCCTCGCTGTTGGCCTTCACACAAGGAGGCGTGAGGCTGGAACAACAGACCCCAGTGAGAGCGGGCACGGCGGCAGAAGGAACAGAGTGGTCCCTTTTGAGCACAGCGACTGAGCATGGGGCTGTCAGCTCTGGCCACTGTCCAGATCGTGCTGCTCGACCTGTCAGTGTTAACTGGTAACAGACAGACTGCATGACAGAGGAAAGACATGTCATTCATTCAGGAAACTTAAAAGGCTTCTTTCTTCCCATAAGAGTTGAGCCCTTCTGGCTCCCCTTCCACAAGTGTCCCTCCCAGATGAGGGATACCCTCCGCGATAATGAGTGGACCACTGAATCTGTGTGGTGCTGATAATGTTGGGGCTAAGCAATAGACATTTTGGTTGAGTGGTCCAAATAATCAGGAATGAAACATCCTTTATTTGGACGAAAGGTTCACTTTGGTGAATAAGAGAAACCAAAGGGGAAATAGCCCTTACTGAACTCAGCTCAGTTTGGTTTATAACCTGTTGTTTTGCTTCCGTTTTCTCAAGGTTCTGTGCAATTGTAATCTGTACTCACTCTTTACCTATTTAAATTAATCCTCAAAGCAAGGGTCAAATTCTACTTTCACGGCTGCTCAGGTAAATCCAGAATAACCTTGTCACCATGTCAGAAAGCAGATTCAAGCAGGTTCAACTTGCAACTGCACTTCCTATTAGTGAAGGAGGGTTGGCAACCTCATGTAATGTTTTCAACAGCTTACTTGCTCTTCCATAACCAGCTTTGCAGGCTGTAGGCGTACGTCTGTGTGCAAGATGGTTGAGGGTGGAAGGACAAGGACCAGATGGTTATTAGAGCAAAGTCTGAGAGAACAGATCCTTTCATGTTGCTCGCTATGTGTGTTCTCTGGGGCTACTGGATAGACATCAAACTCGTTTCATACTTTATTCCTTTACTGACTTCCACAGCAGGACATTAGTTCATGTCATCAAGGACTTTGGCCCCAAGAAGCTTTAGAGGAATTTGTACTCTTTAAGGAAAAAAATAGTAAATCAGTGTTGCATAATATTACCAGTGAACCTTTCTCATTAATGGTGTGGGTGATGGGATGAAGGCCACTTCCAGTCAGTTTACAGGGTGGAAATTGAGCGTTTGCTTGAAGACTGACAGGGACCTTCTGAAGTTTCAATAAAGGCACTTGTGAAGTTCTGCATCTGTAGTGGAGTAACCCCATTCAGCACTAAAGGCTGGACACTGAATGAAGGGAAAGCAGCTTCGCAGAAAAGGACCTGGGGTTTCTTGCAGACAAGTTGAACTTGGGTCAACAGTGTGACCTTCTGGGGAAGAAAGCCATCACATACTGAGATGCACTGGAAAGATTATAACCCGTAACCAAAGAGAAGTGATTATTCTCTTCCATTCAGCATTTTGGAGACCACTTCTGAATCGCTGGGTCCAATTTGCTCCCCAGTAAAAGGAAAACATTGACATACTGGAGCAAGGCCAGAGGAGGGCTGTCAAAACAATTAGGGTACTGGAGAACAAGATGTACGTGGACAGGTTGATAAAACTGGGCTTATTTAACCTTAGAAGAGAAAGCTAAGAGGGGATCTTAGTGCTGTCTACAAGTCCCCAGTGGGAGCACGTGGAGACAGCAGAGCCAGATTCGCCTTGGAGGAGCCTGGTGATGGAATGAGAGGGAACTGACACAAGTCACAGCGTGAGGAAACCCAATTATGTACAAGAAGAATGTTTTTACCATGAGGGCAGTCAAAGGTTGGAGCAGGACCCAGTGAGGTGGGGACATCCCTAGTCTTGGGAATAATTCAAACCCCACTCACAAAGCCCTGAAAAACCTGATTGAATGAAGTAGGGGCTTGAATTAGATAATCATTGTATGTGTCCCAGCATCAGTTATTCTTTATGAGCTAAAGAGCATCCTAGCTGCTACTATTTGGGATGTCGCTTCCAAAAATAAAGCACAGAAGATTTTGAAATGGGTGAAGAAATGACCCTCTTAAACACAGACTTTAATGGTACCTACAGTTAGGAACAGCTTCATCTTCAGGGAGATACTTTTTGATGTTTTTGCACAATGAGAAAAAGGAAGTGTGTTTATTTTCACCTTTACAGGGACAATTTTTCCATAGCAACAGTATTTCATTAATGTGATTAGCTTTTCTATTGTTTGTCAGACGTGTCTAATTTGGATGAGGTTGTTTCTGAAGTTAATTGCTGATGATTCCTCACCTATAAATGTATCTTCATGTAGATGTGGACTTTGTCATCCTATTGAGTTACAAATGACTGTTTCAAGTTACTGAGCACCATTTGAAAAGTAAAGAAAAAACCACTTTGTGTATATAACTCCTGTTGGATTAAAATATTATTTGGTTTCCTTCGATACCTTTTTAGAAGGATAACAGGACTCAAAGGAGCACAGTCCAGCTCAGGTCAGTGCCTAGTTCAGCACTGACCTGTCAAAGGGTGTGATATGCAAAGAGAGGTCTTATTTGCACTGAACAAAACCAAAGAACAGGCAGCCTTACAAAGAGAAATAAAATGTGTAACCTGTCAGTAAATGTCCTGAAACTGCCATTTCATCTTCATTTTTAATGCTCTTTGTGCTCTGCCTACATTGGAAACTGATGAATAAAATCGCTCTTGCTGAACTGAACAGCCACAGTATCAGGAGAAGGGATTCACTAAAGCAGCAAAACTTCTCAAAACTTGTAATGAGAGAATTGAAGTCATGGGAAAGCTGACTTAAGCTGCATGCATTTGTGTGTTTTGATCAAAACTGTGTCAGTCTCAGTGTAATTTTCACTAAAATTTGCTGTTAACAGGTTCCCTGGGCCTGCTCCAGGCAAACCTACTGCACTGTGTGTGTTGGCAGAGTGTGAAATGCCAGGAGCTGATGCAGGGTCTGATCCAACTCCAGGCTCCTTGTGAGGCATCAGCCACCCCCCAGCCTCATGTTCCTTCATGGCCCAAGCTGTTATATCAGGTTAAGGGTTGGGACCAGAGTTACACGTGACAAAATAAAGATGCAGAAGCAGCCCATGTGCTGCTTTTTATACTTTGTTGTTCTGATGTTCGTCGTTTGTTTATTTGCTCATTCATAAAGTGTGGCATGTTGTTCCAGGGCTGGATTGCCTGATTCCAACTGGTGGATTTCCTCCATAAATAACTAGCCCTGTTGATTTTCCTGGGAGCAGCTCTATTTGTTACAGACCATGAGCAGACCTTTTAATGGACTGTTTCACAAGTTTTAAAATGAATAGGCATATTTTTTATAACAAAAGATGGAGAGAATTTTTAAAAACCGAAAATGTTCCCTGGCAGTGACTGCAAACAAGTGCATATTGCAGCAACAAGTCCCAGAAGCGAAATAGTCAGTGAACAATGGGAAAATTAATCCTCTGTCAATTCACGTATTCAGGTTCTTCCCTCTTTAATAAGCCAAAAGGTGTCGCAGAGAAATATATTTAGTTACAGTGTCTCATGTTTTAAGCTAAATCATGCTTCTCCTATTGCACTTGCATTTTGAATGTAAAAGGACATTTACATGTTTATTAAAACATAGCACAGGCAGGAAGACACTCCCTGCATTATGTAGGCATATGTTCCTGAAAATAGCATCCTTCGGTCTTATTCACAAGTGGTTAAAGCTCAGTTTTTAACCAAGTTTTGTAGCCAGCAAACACTGTTCCAGCTGAGCAGGCTGTTCCAGGTTCTTGCTCCTCTGACTCTTAGAAGCTCCTCACTTTTTGTCCCAGTGTATTACTGCCTACACTGGGGTCTTTTTGGTCTCACACATTGTCTGTGGAGTCTGGCAGGCATTAACATTGATGTCTTTGACTTATGTACTATACGTCCCTTGCATCTTTCCTGGTTCTACCTCTCCTTCCCCCTTTGAGGCATCATCTGATTCATACAGAAGGCCAGATGCCCTCAGCTTTGCCTCTCACTCCTTCAGGGATAATGCCAATGTGTACATGCCCAGCACAGCACTGCAGATTTTCTTTCATTTCAGAATGCCTTTAACTTAAACCCATGTTTATAATGTGATTCTTACATGGTTTGGGGATTTATTTCTCAGTTGCTTGAGCCTTAATTGCTTCTGTGCCGCTACACACACATGCCTGCATCCTCTGAAAGCAGTACCTAAATGTCACTAACTTCAGTGGGGCCAGGATTTGACTCAGGTTTTAAGGCTGTTTTTCCTGTTTCAGTAAAAAGCTAACATATCTTAGACTATTATTGTAGAGAAGAAAACATCATTTGAGCTGATAAAGGGGTGTACAGGGAACTAAGAATCATGGTTTGTGATTTGGGAAAATCATTTCAGGATTTTAGGAAATTAATCTTGATAATTGAAAGCCTCTGGCAGTGTGATCCTCTTCACTTCTGAGCCCACTAGTAAAGTAAAGCAGAACATCTGGTTAGCCTCTGGTTCATTCTCCAAGCCAGATGAGATTTTCTAACATTCCAGTAACATTACTTTTAGCCTTGAGCATCTTCTTTCTTTATAATAACAAAATGAGGATTGCAACAGGTCTCACAAAACCTGAGGCCATCTGGAAGAAGTCTTACCTGAAGGTGTATGTGAAACCTGCTTTGAAGTCTTCTGTACGTTCTGGCTGTCAGAGAGCCAGTCACAGTGGGGGTATTTAAGTTTCATAAGTCACTGAGACATCAAATGAGAACTCATCAGCCCGTTTCTGTGACCAACAGCCAGTCCTCAGATGGCAATATGTCCTGGTCTGTGACAGCTGTGGCCAAATTTTAGTGACCGAAATGAGAAAAGCTCTTTTGCTTATATTTCTGAAGACTTCCCTGAGTTTCACATAGCTTTGTTCTGGCCTG
The DNA here is from genome assembly GCA_035584735.1 of Pseudotriccus pelzelni. Lineage (NCBI taxonomy): Eukaryota > Metazoa > Chordata > Aves > Passeriformes > Tyrannidae > Pseudotriccus > Pseudotriccus pelzelni. The sequence goes on along the minus strand of JAWMRA010000023.1, from coordinate 11,375,785 downwards.
TGGTCTGTTATGTTTCAACAGAGCAGCATTTTTAGCCATAGATAACTTTTGCAGGTAGTCCTTCCATTAGTCCTGTGATGGATCCTGTATGATTCAGATCAGGATGTGGCTCTTTCTATAGCACAGTAGCAGACTATGCAAGAAGGTGTTTGGAAACCCCCACTTGGCTCTGCCACAGATGTGTTTTGGATCTCAGGAAAAACACCTCACCTTGGTTTATCTCAGGTCAGTCATGGCAAAATCCAAACATGATGCTGACCCACTTTCAGAGAGCTTGCAGATGTAAAGCCCTGAGCTCCAAGAATACAAAACCGTAACTGTGAATGGCTCTTCACAGGCTGAAAGGAAGATTCAGCCAGTGAAGAGAGCAGCTTAGAATAAAAGATCTCACCAATATTTAAAGGGATGAGGCAGCAGAACAAAAAAGGTTAAATTGCAACCGTATAGTGTTTTCTTATGTCCAAATGCTAAGTGTGTGCCTTCGGAACTGCTGAGGAATGGGGCTGTGGATGGAAAACAAACAATCATATGTCAGGTAATTACAAGCCACTTGACTAGTTTAGTATAGTCACATGTCCTTTGGCTGAATTTGTCTTTGGGATTACATCTGGAAACTTGACCACTTCACCAACAATGCAGAAATGTTATTCTGTGCCAGCCATTCTAAGCTATTCTAAGCCTCTGCTTTACTCCACCCTTTATCAGTATTACTCCATGAATAGGAGTAACCGGTTTTAACCACAAGGTGAGATTTCCCAGAGCGTTGAAACTGATGCCACAGAGCCTGTCCTGTGGCACTCGAGGGTTAATTTCGCTGAAGATACCGTCTGCAGATTCAGTTCACGGGGAGAGCTGCTATACCCACAGCATCTCTAATGTTGGGATTTATTCAGGGCTTGGCAGTACTCTCCAATCTGAGAATCCTTGTTTAGATTCAAAAATAAAATCTAAAAAAAAAAGTGCTGAATTGTAGATGGTACAAAGACTAATGCTATCAACCCAGATTCCTTAAAATTGACATTCTCTATGCTGCATTTATTTTCTGGTTCTGAATTTACCAGAGACAAAGCCTGCTGGCAGATCCTGGCAGCTTGTCTAATGCTATGGAGCCTGACCCGTCGTGGTGCCAAGTTCATGCTCAGCTCAGCAGAGGGCTGGGGGAAGGGAGAGAAGGCTGGGGGCTCTTCTTATGTGAGACTGCCTGATACCACCTGTCACTTTGACTACAGTCCCAAGCCTTTGCATGAGCCATGCACCTGTGATGCCCAGATTTTGAAGAGAGCTCTCCCTTAGCTGCAAATATGCCCTTGCTGGCTGATTGTGTAGTGGCTCTCATAGCCCAGAAGCAACATCCAGGTCTGTAACCTTCATCAGCTCAACACCTGTATCTGTGCGTTGTTTACTGAACTGCAGACCTGTCAGCCAGTATTCACTGTCTACTGTCACCCAGCCATGGCTTGAAATGAGTGATAGAGCACAGAAAGCAATAACTTGCCTATTGGATCCTGGCTCATTGGGTATATATATGTGTAGTGAGGAGAATTTCAGAGTTGCATGGAGAAGAGTTACAAGAGAAAACGGTATCAAGTGAGAAGAAGCAGCTGAAACAATAACTCTGAAATCAATCTCTACCAAGAAAGGACAACAGCTTTGCTGCAAGACAAATTTAGGAGAGCTATTTTCTGCCCTGCCACTTCCCCATGACTTCCCCCGTGCACCATCTAAATGCCACCCAGCCATGAGCCAACTGGCAGCCGTGGGACTATGCTCTGGCACCCTAGGCAGGACTGGCCCACCCAGGAATGCTCCCTGCCAGACTTGCTTAATCAGGAGGCTTTTTCCTTAATTGTGTTGCTCCCAGGCAGATCTGGTAGGGTTGGAGTGAGCTATAGCTCTGTGCGGATGTACCCTGTTAAAAAAACACAACAAACCCAAATTAAAAAAGCCTACCCTTATTTTAAATAATCCACCTGCTGCTCACCCATTGAGCTTGTGCAAAGTGGGTATAAAAAGCTACCGGCTCTAGGAGAGTGGTATTTCCTTCATGCCTTGTCAGAAACAGGGACAAATCCTGTCTAATGAGGGTGGCACTGCCATGTGGCAATGCGAAGGAGTGAAGCAAAAAGTGAAAATCTCTTTAACTCTGTGGGAAAGCTCCCTTTGGACAGGCTGACTGAGAACTGGAAGTGCAGCCCATCGGGAAAGCTGACCCTGAAAGCAGGAGCTTAGGAGCTCAGGTTTGCTAACAACCTTTTGGCAGATTAGTTGGTAAAACACCTTACTGGTATCCTAGAACACGAGCCCCTCTTTTTAGAAACATTATTATTCATTTGCCAGTTACTTAAAAAAAAATTATATAACCAAAAAATCTGTGCCAAGACTGCTTTGGAAAGGAGAAATGCTGCACTCCTGCGCCAAGAATCTCACAGACTAAACAGAACCCACTGGGAGCCCTTGCACTATATGGGACCTTGTGTTTATTTTAACATGTAAATAAATTGGATGAAAAATGGGTCTTTCAAATTCTTTTTTTGTTGTTGTTGTTATTGATGTGGGTTCCCAGCGGGTGGTCTGTATGGAGGGGAACCTTTTGAAGATAGCTTGAAAGGAAGTTGCATCTGTCCCCCAAGACATTCGTCAACAGCATGGAGGGAGTTCTTACATGATCCGGCTTTCATCTTCTTTTCTTCGTGATGCCTAATCCACTGTTAGCAGGGAAGAGTTAGGCCTGTCTTCCACAACATGAATTGATTCAGTTGTTTTCTCAAGCATAAAAATATTCAAGGCAGACACATGGATTTTGCAGTGTAAGTAGCTGGGTTGGTGCTGCGGCAGCACGCGGGGCACGGCTCCCTGCTCAGCCATCCAGAGGTGGGTCATTAACTTGCAGTGCTGCTTAGAGGGGAACAATCAGGAGGGTTGTGCAAACTCTCAAGCAGGGCAAATGAAACCATCTTTAAGCAAATAGAAGAGCAAGAAATGAATGGCCTTTGTTAAGGAAAAAAATGGAATGTTTTCTAGTTAAACAAGCTGTGATTTAGGACTTAATAGCATGTGCATGTTGGAGAGCCAGCCCACATGCCAGCCTGCTTTGGAATAAATGGGCAGGGAAGGGGAGGGGGAGTGTGCAGTTCCACTCCGGCACTGGCTTTTTCATTGAAAATCCTGACATTCGGAATTGGTGCCCCAGCTGTTTTAAAGCTGTAACTTGGATCAGAAAGTTAATGCAAGTGGATTTTCATCCTTGCTTTCAGATAGGAAAAAAATAAAGTTTGCACTCTTTTTTTTTTTTTTTTAATTTATGGTACTAAGACAAGAGAAGAAAATTGCATATGATTTTAAAGTTCAATTAAAATAGCAGGGAGATTGTCCTCGTCTGCTTGCCTCTTCCACTAAAGGTGAAAAGTCTAGCTACCATTAGTGGTATCTTAAGTCATATGAGTCATATGTGGACAGCAGAAAAGAGGCCCTTCTCTGTTCTTAGCAGATCAGCACCATATAGGTCAAATGAATTAGTGAGACCCTGGATTAACTCCAGCAAAGTCCGTGCATTTTTTTTCTGCAGTATCTGGGCGTTGATACTGCTTCTATGTCACACCAGAATAACTCTTTGAAGACTCTGTTGCTAAATAAAGTCATCTCAATGATACTTCAGAAAATTATCTGCTCCTCTTGAAAGAGGGCAAAATCTCAGTGCAACACTGCAAGAATAACAGTTAAAAATTATAGGGCCTTTTAGAAATTATTATAGGACCTTAAATAAAATCACTTAGTGCCTGATTAGTTAGTGTCTCTGACTCCTTAGAGGCACAGTAAGTTGTGCCTCACTGGTTATATATCTTACATTTATATTGTGTATTATTAGACAGGAATCTTTTCATCCATCAGCAAAAGAAACTGTTTTGCAGAGGAACTCAACAGCTGCTCAACCATCTAAACTGGCTTTGTGCAGCATTTTCAAACCATGGATCCCAGCAGCCTGGCAGAGAAGGGCATTCCTGCCACCTGTCTTCTGTTTTAATGTTCTTGAGGGCTGGCTTAGGTGGCATTGCAGAAGGGCCTGAGGAAGAAAGTGGAATGCTATTGTCCATGTGCTTTGTGGGAAAGGAGGTGGTCTTCATATTCCTCTTTCATGGGCCTTGGCTTCACCAGCCATGCCACAGCACCTTCCTGATTTTGTGGTAGGAAAGGCAAAGCTGCCCTACTGCAGCAGTGAGGGAAGTGATTGTGGTATGTGCAGGTTTTCCTGCTGCCTTGCCCCCCTTCATTACTCAACATCCCAGGGGACACTTACGTTTCCAGTCTGGCCACGGTGCCTGCTGTTTGTAAATGCGGCTCATTATTTTGCAACGCGAACACTCGGGGTTTTTCAGCATATTTTCATGAGCAACGTGATGTTCCAGGAAGACTTTTAAGGAACTGCAATTCAGAGCCAAATTCAGCAACAGCATAAGAAATGGGCAAGACTTCTAAAGCCAAAAGAACCTTGTTTGTATCCATTAGAGAAGAATTGGCTCTTAGCATTGACAGAAACAGTTTGCCTTGTCGGACAGAATTAACAGCTGCTCTGATATGTACCAGGGCATTTTGTTTGTCATCTCTGGAGTACAGAAAAAATTTTACATGGCTTCAGCAAGATGACTAGTTGTCTGCACCCCAGCAATAAGGCACAAATAATTTTAGTATGGAAAATTGCTTGTTTCTTTTTTTTTTCCCTAACCAAGACAACAAACAATATATCTCTGTGTGCACTATTCTAAAAATATCTCAGCTCTGCAAATGTGTCTCTGATGTGGGAGGAGAAGGCTTTCAATTTGCTGCACTCTTTATATGAGGCAAGTGAATAAAAACTACCCAGCAAATGCTGAAAGGAAAATGATTTTCCTAACCTTGAGGAGGAACAGGGAAGCTGATGGACTTGTGCCTGCAGGACAAGACTCCCTTTTGGTAGGAGAGGCAGAATCCACTTGTAGTTCTCAGTTACATGCTTCACACAAAAAACACCAAGTGTGGACAGATAATTCTGTTGAGTACCACATCTAGTGGTTGTACAATGTGCATATTGCCATGGAAAGCCCAGCATTCTCACTGCACCTGTACAGGTGGTGCAAAAGAAGGGATGCTGAGAACTGCCGAGACAGAGAAGAGTGGTCAAAAAGCACAAAGGATAAGCACATTTTGAGCTATATTTCAGATCCTCAAAGAACATAGAAGTGGAATCCGTGGTGAGAGGGAGCCTTCTCCTTTTAGTTACTAATGTTTCCCATCTGATGTGAAAGTGGTCCTCCTGGAAAAGCCTTAGACTGTAGGATTGTGTCAGACTGCTTGTTCTTCTTGTGGAAACCAGAGCTATCAGAAGAGGATGAGAGAGACGATGCACAGCTAAGGCTCAGTCAGGTGGGCACTGAGACACTCACATCTAAGGTTTAGCTACCAAGTAAGCACAGCAGCTGGCCTAGATGGCAGCTTGACTGGAGAAAAGGTAGCATGGCAAATGCTAGGACAGCTTGCCCTGCTTTCTCCTAGCTCAGGTGTCTGTCCTGCCTCTGATCTTCACCTGCAACAAAATGAAGAGTAGGTACAGATGGAGGGCGGACACTTCAGAGTGCCCTCTCTGCATCAGACTCAATTTGGTTGAGGAATGGAAAAAAATTGAGGGAATACAACCAGAACAGGCTCCCTTGCTGTGATAAGTCTGTTCTGAGGGTAAGAAAGCTGCTTTGTTGAGCAGGAATCTGCAGGATGATCTCCGAGGTGCTTCCTGTGTGTATTTGTTCTGCCAGTGGAACATTGGCTTTACATGTTGCTGACAATACAGCCACAGTCTGTTGACTTTTCCAGATGTTGATTGTCCTGCTTTGAAGCTTCTTCCTGTTGCTTTAGTTGTTTGTGTGTCTGAATGGTGGATTCGATGTACTGCTTGTTAAACAAATAATTAAACACTGAGAGCTTTGAAATCCAGTATGTTTAATTAATGAGCTTTGCTCACTTGATGAAAAGGATCTGTACTTGATTCATTACAAAACAAGTATAGTTTTTTTTCAGTAGTGAACTGTTATGACAATTTCAAGTGTTTAGTAGTTCATTAATATTTTTTCATTAAACCTTAAAAAAACACCCAAGCAGAAAATCAAGGCTTCACACAACATTTGCTATGTAACCCGTTATTAGTGTCGTCTTGTGTATTGTCTCCCCCACATTCTCCATCTATGTGCTTTCTCCCATCCCCTCCTCTGCAAAACCATGCTGCCTTACAGTCTGGGATTAGCATTAATTATTACTTTTAGACCTTGCTGTACTTTGGACCGAGGTCTGTGGTTATGCCCTGCGGTGCTGGGTGCTGTACAAGTGTAAAATAAAGGAGTCCTTGCTCAGAGGAGTTTCAGTAGAGCTCATAAATACAGGCATCAGCCACAATGCCTTGTGACACCATTCCATTGACTGCTGCAGTGACTTCCAAAACTGGAACATTCTGGAAAACTGTATCTACTGCCTCTTGTGCTTTAAGTGCTACCTCCAAGTCTGAATGCATGTTGGAAAAAGGCAAAGAGGAAAGCAGAGGCAGACAAGGGTCTCTGTCTCCCAGTCTATGGAATTTGGGTATTAAAATGTGCTGCTGAAATGGTCCCTTCCCATAGCAGCGGGATCTCAGGGTAGGCTGAGGTGCCCACCTGAGCAAGCTGTCACAAGCTCAGGAAGATCGTGGGAGAGGGATTAGGTTGGCACATTGCACCTTGTGCACCAGAAGAGCCATCCAAATTTCTGTCACTGGCATCTCCCTCCCACGGGCTCCAGACCCAGCATTGCTCCTCTGTGTGGGCCACCTGCAGAGGGAAAGCATCTATGAGAATTTTTTATTATGTGTTTTTTAACTTAACCTAGACAGCTGAGCAGCAGGGAGGACACACTGTTCTCACGTTTCTTACCAGCAGCATCACTTTTGGTGAGGTGAGAGCAAAAACGGGTGAGGTGGGCTCACCTTCCTGCATGTTGCAGTGTCCAACACCTGTGAGAAGTTCATCCTGTCTCAAATTTGGGGCAGCAAATAGAGGCAGATGACTTCAGGAATAAAACAAATCTTTTAGAAAGCTACTAAATGCATAATACTAACATTAATATCTTCTTTTCCAAAGGCCATTTAGGCATTTGCTTCAAATGTACCTGTCAGACTCCAACAAGCTTTTTGAGCAGGAGGCATTGAAGGAAGAGGGTCTTTAGCCTGAGCTTGGTTGTGGGCCCTTCCTTTGCACACCCCTGTCTGTGCTGTAACATGCTACTGCCCACTGCTGCTGCAGTGCCAGTGCTAAAGCACTAAAATCACCTTTTCTGGTCTCCAACAGCTCCTTTGGGAATGGAATCAGACCCATGCTCCGGCTTATTAAATCAGACACTACAGCACAAAGCCTTGCCAATGGCCCCCTCTGCCATAATTAAGACGTGTCTTTCCAGTGTGGGATTCTGCAGTACCAGAGAGGGTCCTCACCTGTGTCTGTGAATCACTGACTTTGCAGTGGTGGCAGTTCTGACCTTTAACTACTGAAAACTCCTGGTACTCCTGTATTGGTGCCATTGCAATTCAAAATATATTTATGCTGAGGGAGTGGTAAGCCTGGAGTGCCTTTACTCCTAACTTTACGTGTTCTGGTTCTCTCACTCCAAAATCTTGGAGTTACACAAGGGAAAAGAAACAGATGATGTGATGGATCCTGAGGCAGGAGTCAAGTCCTGCATCCCTCCTGATTGTTTCTACCATCAGTTGGCATTTTACCCCACTGATGGTGTCCTCAGTACAGTAAAAATGGATCCAAACCATCGCCTTTCTCCCAAAGCTGGAAACATCAAAATATGTGAAAAGCCAAGATCCAAATTCTGCCTGAAGAATTACTACTCCCCAGGCAGATTTCCCCTGTCCTCTCTCTTTGTTTTATAGCTTTTCCGTAATAAATAGGGAGCAAAGGCTGAAAAAACAACTAAGCCTGTAATTTCTGCTTTCCCATGACTGTGAGCTTTAAGGAACGTCACTGGTAAATTTACAGCAGCATAGCTGAACTCAGCATCTGACCCTGTATTTCCCCTGTCACCTCATCTTCTGTAGCAAAACGTTCCTGCTGAAGGTCTGAGGAGCAATTCAGTCCTCACCTGGCTCAGGCTCTGCCTTTGTCTGGAGGGTTGGGCACTTGGAAAGAGAGGGGAATGTGTCGAGTGTGTGGGTTATGTAAAAGTTAGTGCTTAGAACAAAAATAGTGCAGGTGTCTGAGGGTGGACAAGATGTGCTGCTGCACTCATCCATCCCACTGGCTTGGAGGGCTGGGTGCTGATGCACCCCGTGGTGTGCAGGGACAGGCACTGCCAGGCTCTCCTCTTTGCTGTTGGTCTTAATACATTTAAGGAAAGATTTCTTCAGCTATGGTGTGCCCCAACAGCCCCAGCAGAACAGCATCGTGCTAGTGGAGATCCAGCACAGCTCTCCTCATCAGTCTGAGTCTGCCCAGTGAGCCTAGAGCTGGGCTGGTTATTTCTTCAGGCAGTTCCTATTTGGCTTTTACTGAAGGGAAGGGAGTGTCGAGTTGGACTGTGCTTTTTATTTACTTGTTTTTCAGCGTATCTCCAATCTGACCAGGATGTAACATTTTTTGAGGCATGTGAGCCAATGTCAGATGAATAGTCTGGCTGCTTGGGAGTGGTTTTCAAAAGGAAGCCCCAGAGCATGAGAGAATGTGGGATTTGAGGAATGGAAAGCCTTGTAGGAGTACACATTTTCAGGGCCACAGAATCTGTTTGAAAGGCAGAGTCATACCTACATGGCTGAAATGCACTCCCTGGAGCCCTGACACCCTCAAATATTCCATTGCTGAACTCTCAGCTTTGTCTTCCTGCACAGCCAGTCAGGATTTTTCCCTCCAGACGGATGTGTAGCTGTGGAGGAACTATAATCACAGGTAAAATCATGCTCTGAAGTCATGCTTTCTGACAGGACTGACTGATCATGAGTTCTTGACTCTCTGGTGGCAGAGCCACAATCTGAGCAAGCTCATGCAGAAAATACAGAGGGAAGAATTGAATAGCTATGACATATTGGTCTAGATCATCACAGCCTTTATTAAGACTTGTTTGAGCAAAGTATGTTGTTTTGTAGTGGTGTGTTTGGTTGGAAATGGATGTCTAGACCTCCTAATTCTAGATTTGCAATTTGAAAATATGTGGTTTGGATTCTTATTTTTAAAGGCTTGTGTGTAGGAAAGGGTGCTCACAATTAGTTCAGTCCACACAACCTGAAATGATCGGTCACTGAAACTCTGCACGTGCTCAATACTAGCAGTGAACCACACAAGCTGGATGTGAAGCCAGAGAGATATGAAAACCTCTGTGACAGGTTTTGAACACTGAGGGTGCCATGTGGATGTGCACCATCAGTCACAACTCTGTACAGCTGAGCATCTCGTGATTATAACCTCACACTGCCCTGTGGAAACCAGGGGCCCCTGGGGTAGTGCTGTGATGGAGAACTCATGGAGCTGTGATTCTTGTGACACTTCTCTGTTGTCTCCCCTGGTGTTGTGTCTCTGGGGTGTAAAGCAGCCTCTGGTTAGTTCCAGTTCCTGAGTGAAGGTGGTTCCCCTCCTCTTGCACCCACTGTTTTGCCACTGGCACTGTGGAACCACTACAACATATTGATTCCAGCAAAACCCAAAGCAAATAGCTTTACATCAAGGATGAACCTGACCTTTCACTCTTAATAGCTCTAAAGGCAAAATATCAAAGAAAAACATTCTTGGCTGAATTCATGTTTTGGTTGTGAAAAGTCTTTCAATCTAATATAAGAGGTCTTAGTTCTTTACCCTGAAGCTTTCTTGGCTGGGGGATTCAGACTTGCAATAAACTCATTCTCTGGTGGAATAAATTCGGTTGTTTGGAGGGGAAGAGAGAAAAATAGTAAAAGAACATGACCTAGCAATGCCACCCAGCTAACCTTGCACAAGGGGCAGGGATAGTATCAAAGCGAAGGCTTGCTTGGCCTTCCATTCCCATACATGCAGACAGACTGCTGCTCAGGCATGGCTCTGTGCCATCCAAGTGGGGGTTCATTAAGTTATTAACAAAGAAACCCAAACTCTGCAGAAATTCAATGAGAGGCTTGTCACAGCATTGCACAGGTATTTCTTGGACTCCACAGTTGTTGCTCTCACTGTTACGAGCAGTGTCACTGTTGTGTGGCAGGACCAGGGGAAATTCTGCACGCTGAGGACGAAGGAGGCTTTCGAGACTTGTCTCTCTCTCATCCAAAAATAGACCAAATCCTCACAGCTGGACGACAGGGAGTCATGGTCCATATACAGACCTGGGCCACGGGGGAGTGCTGTCTCTGCTTGCTCAGCTGGAGAGAAGGAGAGACTAGAAGCAAGTGAAGTAGTACTAGAGAAAAAAGAAGTTGAAATGCAGAGCTCTGCTAAGAGAAAATGTTCCTCCTTCTGGACTGTTCAACTTACGTTAACCTGCTACATTTGAAGTTAAATAATAGGCAGATAACACATTTGAGGGCCATAAAATGAGTGAACTGGATATGTATAAAAGTTATAAAATGTATAAAAGTTGTAAAATTTCCATCTGTAATAAAAATCAGTTTAAAGTTAATAGATCCACTAGCCACACATATGGTTTTACTTCTGTAGATTAACACAACTTGCATTTTAATTTGCTTTTCAATTCATTCCTGGTCACTGAACCGTGCAGGATGCTTGCTGTACCATATTTTGGCAGGAATTGGAATATGTGCATATATAACATGAATTATATATTCCAGTAATATGTTATTTATAACTGACCAGCATGACATGTATGGGTTTCTCTGGCAGCCATTGTGGCTGATTGCAGCCTTCACTGCCAAAAGATCCAGCCGTGGAGACCACCTGGCAGGACAAAAGAACAAGTTTGGGGGTTCAGTTTTTCCTAGACAGAGTGAATTTAGTCCAGCTTTTTGTTAGAAGTTCTGCCTAATTTGCAAGGTGATTTTTTTGGTTGGCTTACAACAAAATTGAAACATACTAATTCCTGGTATGACCACTGCCAGCAGATGTAACTACCTTTGTGGCCGGGCCAGCAATGCTTTGCTTTGCTGGTCACTGGGAGGGGAACCATCCAGCATGTAAACAATTATCAGGCACTTCACATTCTTTGACTAGTCACTGCTCCTTTGTGACTAGTGCAGAAGGCCTAGGGAAACACACAACAGGAGGAAGATGTTGTTTGAGACTCCCTATACCCTATCCTGTATGGATGGGATGTGTTTTCCCCTGCACGGTTTTTCTTAAAAGCGTATGTGGAACAGAGACAATCTAGGGGGCTGTTTATAAGCACGAATCCTGTTTGTGACAGACAGTGACATGCATGTCTGGTCAGGTAAACATACAAACTGCCTCCCCAACATGGTATTAATTTCAAGCCTTTGCAAGCTCAAAATTGCCTGGGGCTGTGTTGGTGGCGATGCTGGCTCCACCTCTGCCAGGGATGCCGCTGTTCCCATGGCAACTCACCATCTCCCATTTTAGTCTTCCCCTTCCCTTTGATCAGACAAGACAATTCCCAGATACAGGGTGAGGGAACAGTGTCCAGGGGCAGTTCAGTTTGCATTAACAGTTGTTTAGGAGGAGGATGCCACTGGATACTTGCCCACTCTTGCAGCCTCCACCACTTGGCCTCCTCTGTTGACCTCTCACCTCATACAGGGGAGGTTTCCAGCCCACCCAATGCTCCAGGGTACCATGAGAAAAGGCAGGACTTTGGAAGCTAATGCACACCCAGGCCCTGGAAAAGGCAGTGTCCCTGGCTCATTAAGTTTATAGTGACCATATCAAGTCTTCAGAATTTTTCTGTTTCTTGCCAAGACTCTGCACAGCAGTTGCAGCTGTACAGTGAACCACCAGACCCACATGATCCCTGAGGCAAAACCCCATTCTCCAGGATGCAGTGACTGGGGGGAATGGGGGAAAATGCACCACTGCAACCCAGAATTTCTACAGCAAGGCAAGACAGCCTCTCTGCTCTCCTCACCCTGATGCTGAAGGCTGCAAGAAATAGATCAGTACTCTTAGTTTTGAAGAGCAGGTAGAAACACAGGGGAATAGAAGTCCAAATTTAAGGTCCCTTTCCAATCCCTTAATGTTCTGTGATTCTATGATTTATTTTTTTAAAATCAGATCATAGACAGTACGTCACTTGTTAAACAGCTCTGTGCAGCTTCCTCTCTATTTCTGCAGCACTCTTTCTGTTGAGAGATGACTGCAGGAGAAGGTCAAGTTAGGACAGTAACAGTACAACAGGCTTATTTCTGCTAGGTCCTTTCTTGATTGCAGCCACTGCTTTGAATGACTTAGATGTGTGCTCTCGTTTTCCCCTACAGTTGGCCATGGGCAGAGTGAGGGCGATCGTATGGTTGTCTCAGATTTCCACGTCTTCATCAGGGACAGCTTGCAGCACATTGATCTCATGAAGAAAGAGCACCCTGAGCTGCCTGTTCTCATTCTGGGCCACTCCATGGTAAGCACCGTCCCCTACCCCTCCCAGCATCCAGGACATGTGCTGTGGTATTCATATGGATGGCAGGAAATAACTCATTCCACAGCAGGGAAACAAAACTATAAGGAATTTTCCCTTCCACTTCATTCACTGACTGATTTGCCAGCATGCCATAATCCTGAGAGCTGCCTTGAGTGTAGTCAGTCCTTAACTCTTCTACACCCATCATGGTCTTAATCAGTGCCATTTGCTACAAAGGGCCTGTTTTTTAATAGGACCATTCATTCCCATCAGGTACATGCTAAGTCTCACCAGCTCCCTACAGCATCAGGCTTCCCCTTTCATTTTCACCAGTAATCAGGAGGTTAAGCCCTCCAAAAGCTTTGTGAGCAGCATGGGGATGAAGCATGAAAATACTCTGTAGCCTCATTCTGTTAAACAACTTAACAGGAAAATGTAGCATGGATTAGGGCTGCAAAAACAAAAGGCACTGATTTGGTGAACAGATCTGAAGCCTGATTCTGACAGCACGGGCCAAATCCCTTTATTCAAGCTAGCAGTATTGCCACTGATGTCATTGATCTGCTCTCCCTGACTTCCCCGAGGAGAAGAAAATGAAAAAGTACTTTGGGATTCAGCCCATGCTCAGATAAACAAGTGTTCTTGCATAAGGAGGCATGGCATGCTCTGAAGGGCTCGCCAGGCTCCAAAGCCGCTGTAACAAGGAGCTAATTTCCCAGTGAGGTCTTTGAGATGCTTCTCGATGCTGCTCCATTTAACAAGCCCCTGGTTCTCCAGCGGTGTGGAAGTTAACCAAATATTTCCCTTGGCAACTAATCCTCTGCAAACTTTCCCGAACAAGCCCACCAGATCCCTTCCATCGCCACCCCTCACCATCAGCCCCTGCCCTCACGTGGGACGGCTCATCCTGGCTGGTGTTCGGCTCTGCACCATGGGCTGCGTGTTGGCTGTCAGGCCCTGGGCACAGCACTGTGGGGCCAGACGGGCTGGGGACTCTGAGGAGGAGAATATTTAATTCCCATTAATTAGTGAAGATTTTCACATGCCAATGGCAGCATTGCTGTTGCCCAGGTTACCAGTGCCAGGCACGGAGCAAGCCCGGCTTCACGGCATATTCCTGGTGCAGCACTAGTCTGTCACGCTGATAGAGCCTCAACTTACTTTTCAAGTCCCACCTGAACTACCACTTCAGACACCTTCTTCTTACTTCTTAGTCCTTTTAAGGGAGGAGAACACAAGAAATCCCAGGGAGCTGATGGACACTGCATGGAGAGTTGAGTTCGGTGTGATGTGAGGGTTTATATCATAATAACAGAAACCAGGTCTCTTCTCCCCCACAAAAACCAGACATTTCTGGTGTTCCTACTCCTCCAGCTTTACTCACTGACCACACTGCACTCAGTGGGGCAGAAATGATTGCTTGCTTGGACTAAACCCCTTCACGTAACAGGATTACCATAAAAACAAGATACTGGCACCTGTATTAAGCTGTGGGCTGTTATTTTGCATTGCAGGGGGGAGCCATCTCCATTCTGACAGCTAGTGAGCGACCCAGTGAGTTTTCAGGCATGCTGTTAATCTCTCCTTTAGTGGTAGCCAGCCCAGAAGTCGCCACTCCCATCAAGGTAAGAGCAAACCCGTGTTGCCCCTGGTCACCTCGCTCTTCTGCAGAAGGAAATGTGTAAAGACCTCTGGCCTTGAAATGCAAAACCCTGCTGGGATCTGTGCCAGTCAATACTTCTCTTCTAAGTCCCTCCCCCACAGTCTCACCTACTTATCAGAGGGGAAATGAATGCTGACCAGAAGAACTTATTTAAGCAAGAGTCAGGTAATGATGGTACCTTGGAAGGTGGTAGCAGACTGTGCTTTCTTCACCTCACCCTGTGTCAGCCCACATAGTGCAGTCCTTTCCCTTCCTCTCCTACAGCTTTCTTCCTGACTCATGCAGAGTCTGGTATATTTGCAACACAGGTTGCTGGCTAAGTAAGGTCAGGGTTATTTTTGGCATTTGGGGGTAGACCGATTTCTAAACAGAACTAGAGCTCTTGAGTCTCAGGCATCCTTCACGAGCCTCAAAGGAGGCTTCCAGATAAAGCATTGCTCCCCAGCTGAATCCCATTTGGCTTGGTACCACAACTGGTTCTTGTCAAGACCATATCCTTTGGTTTGCATTTAGGCTTTGTTCCCCTCCCATTCACATCTGCCTTCCAGAGCAGTTTCTGATTCACATTTGCACTGCCCAGTTTGCCCTTCTCCAGGGAGGCTCTGCAAGGCAACTGAGCCTCAGCTTTCTCCTCCTTTCTGTGTTTTTAAAAGGATAAATAACAATCCTAAAAGAAGCTGGAAGTAAAGGGAAGGCACAGCTAAGGCAGCAGGAAGGACAAAGCATCTCACTCCCACAGGACTCATTCTTTTATCCTTTCACCTTAGACACTTCTCCTAGGACTAGCTTCTTGCTTTAATCTACTTTTAAGCTTTTTTTTTTTCTTCGGAGAGGAAGAAAGCAAATAACCTCACCTTTCAGTATAATCCTGTCCTACCTTCTGCTGTAGCTAAAGCCATCTACTGAGTTCACAAATCAGCAAAGGGTGTTTTCTAATCACCTCTCTCTTCCACTGAAGGAAATACATTAAGACCTCTAGCCTTAAAATGCAAAACCCTGCTGAGATCTGCACCACCTGGGTGCCAGTCAATATTTTCCTTCTAAGTGCTTTCCCCACAGTCCCACCTACTTTTCAGAGGGGAAGGGAATCCTGAAATCATCTAATTCTGGTAAACTACTTTAAATAGGAGTCTGCACAGAAGTCTGCTTTTAGGAGGCTGGTTACTGACTCTCCACAGGTGACACTACACCTGACTCAACATAAGGGTCCCATGAGCACCAGTCCCTCTACTTTTTCTTACTTTGGAATGGGAAAAAATCCCATGAGTCTGAATTTGAGAGACAGTTAGCCTTTTCTTTTTGACTGAGTCAAGGAAAATAGGGAAAGATTTTCCTCCATTTGGAGATATATCTTTTGCTAGATGCTAAACCCTTTCTGAAAAAAAAGGCCTCACCAGTTCTGTGGGAACTAGCATTATTGTAGTCTGATTTGTTGCAGATCTGTACCAGATCATTGCTTTATTTCAGTACAGGAAATAAATGCAGTGATGTGTTATTTATGTAGGAAATCCTGTTCTCTAACTGAAATATTTTGGAGGTGTTTATAGGGTCTCTTTCCTAGAGTCTCTTTCATACAGTATTACAAGAGCACAATCAGTTTCTTTCTCTTTCAAATCTATTGTTACATCTTAAAACTGATAAAAAAATAATTATTCCTGAAATAGCTCTGCTCTGTCAAATTCAGTTGAATTCAGTCCTGGAGTTGAAAAGGTATTTACAAGACGAAGGACTGAAAACAGGCAGAGTATTCCTGCATAAGTCACGTTTTCCCATAATGCTGTGTGGTTTTTTTTCCTCCGAGAGTCAAAAAACATTTCATGGTGGTTGTTCTTCTGAGGCACAAAGGCTTTGGTTTTCCCTGGTATGACTTCTCGGCCCTGGGCCATTTCCCAAGGACCATTGCATTCATCTCTTTGCTGGGGAAGTTTCCAGCTGAGCAAGAATTTACCTTGGCCTGAACAAACAAGGGCTCAAGGCAACAATAACAGCAAGTCAGACTAAACACTGGGTCCTTCAATCCCTCTTAGAAATACCTTCTCTTGCTGCTGAACCAACCCTGGCAGCAGCAGAAGCACAGTGCGTTTGCAGGAATTTCACAATTTCATCAGTGCCCTATAAATCCTGAGTTCTGATGGAAGCATCCAGTTCAAATCCAGTGGAGTGAGAAGGATCTTGCTGCCTTCCCCCTTTTCTTCTCAACTGACCTGTACAAAATTCAGCCCTGAATCTTCAAAATTTCAAAGGATGCAGAAATAGGAGTCACATATGCTGGCAAAGGGCAGAGCAGAGGTGAAAGAGCATCTCCCACTACATTTCTGCGATTGAATGCTTTGAAATCAGGTGGGCAGGACAACCCCTTAGGACATATTCCCTGGTGATTAATCCTGTACTAACCCTCAGCCTATTGTTTAAGGACTCACTACACGATATCCTCTCTTTACCTTTAGTGTTTTCCATTTCGACTCTTGCTGATCTATTGTTTTCCAACCCGACTGGACATCATGTTGCTCACTGTCATTCAGCCTGTATCTGCACCCAGTAAAAGTGCAGAGGACTTTTTCTAAGGTATAATCAAACTGGAAGGAAGTACTAGATTAAAACCCCATTTTTTGGGCTTTGTTCTGTCCAGTTTAGTGAAGATGTTAGCCATCAGGTTGAGAGACCATAATCTTGCCCGTGATTCGTGAAGGTGCAGAGCTCAAATCATCACTGCCTGGAGTTAATGTGAAACAAAGAAAGCGCCATTCCTGCTTGTTTGCATCATAAGCTCATTCCTGCATTGGTGTGGATGTGTTGTTTTACCAGTCTAGCTTCAGAGACCTCGGTAGAAATTAATTTTGCTGCCACAATGTCATAGCCAGTGAGGGGTTCAGTGTACTGCTAGACAGTGACACTGGTTCCTAGTCATACCTACCACAAGGTACACATGTGTTCCCAAATCTGCTGTGAGTCTTTACTGCTTTTCGCTCTCGGATGACTTTTACTTCAACCTTGTGTTATTCCTCTAATATCATAATTACTCAGTCATGTGTCATCTGTGATCTGAAATGTCAGGGAGTGCTTCAGAAGTGATTACATATCTGCAGAAACAGAGGGCATGGGCGACAGCCTACCTGTAAGGGTTAGCTGTAATCACCAAAAGGCCATAAAATAGACCAGTGAACACTAATTGCGTGTTTTCTGACTTAAATGGTGATCACATAAAGGCAGCTACCAAAGATTCAGAGCAGAACCTGGTACCAACATGCTTGTACTGCTATTGAAACGAAAGATGTTACCCTTCCTTCTGCCGGCAGTTTTCAGCCTGGACCGCTGAATGCTTTTGTGTCTCGTTCCCAGGAGATGTGTGAGCAATGGACTCCCGTAGTCAATGCATGCACACTTTGCTGCTGTTTACTTACAGGTTCCCTGGAGAATATGTTTATCAAAATGAGTGCAGCCTAAGCAACTACTGCAAATTGCACCCAATATCACTTATGCACTGCAGCCTGAAATCAGAGCTGTGGCAGCCAGGAAAGGGCAATAAAACACCAAAGCCCAGCCCTCCCAAGAGCTGGAAATGACCTTTTCCTATCAAAGTACTTGACTGAGGCTTTTTTCAGAGATTAACTTGAGAATGAGAAAAAAGCACTGTACAATGAAGCTGTGCTGTTGCATGTGGACAGACAGCTGATGGCATTTCAGTCTAGCACACCCACTCCCTGGTCCCAGGAGCAGTTTAAGCACTCTCCTTAAGAGAAATGTTTTAAATATAGGACAGATCTTTCTGCAGAGTCAGTTGACTATTCTCAACTATTTACCTTCCATGCTGATTCCCATCAGCTCAGGATTTGGCCCTCTATGTTCTCTTTCTTGCTCTAACTGGCTCTTTAACTGCTTCCTTTTCTCTCCCACAGGTTTTTGCAGCAAAAGTGCTCAACTTTGTTCTCCCAAACCTGTCACTGGGATCAATAGATCCAAATGCAATTTCCCGGAACAAGAAAGAGGTGAGAACCTTATTGCCATGGAAAGTCATTGCATAGTTGGTATCTTGCCCCAGTCCTGCCATTTCTCTCTTAAAAAAAAATCACAAGTGTTTTGCTAAATCAGGAGGGCAAGATCTGTGCTGGTCTAAAAAGGTGACACACCTCAGAAGTCAGTGGAACTGACTGCACACAGAAGATTGTAGGAAACCAGATGTTCTTCCCTTCCCTTCCCTTGCATCCGCAGGCACTCTGGGTACAAGACTTAATGGAGAGCTACGGCTGCAGTGGGAATCGCATGGGAGACACGTTTGTCTCTGCTGCACCACTACCACTCATTACAGCAGCAAAAACCAGCTCATACAGGTTGCAAACACACTGCTAAAGTCAGTTTGTCCAACCCTGCTCTTTGCAGTGAAATCATGCAAAATCCTGCAGTACTGGAGATTTATTTCCCTGCTTCCAAGCCAGGATCACATTGTGCCAGATACATTCCAGCAGTGCAAAAGAGCATGCTTGTCCCAAAGAACTTGCTATGAGGTCTCCTGGATAACACTCTGACTCTGCTACAACCTTTACAAACAAATGATGTATTCATGCTGCACCTAAAAATAATACTTAAAGGAGATGCAATTGAAGCAGCTATTGTAACAACCCAGCTCCAGCCTCACCGCTGCGACTGTGCATGGAACTGTTCCAGGACTGAGTTTTGCAGTGCCACAATAGCTTGAGACTCTTCTCCCATTCACACCCACTCTTAGTAATAACAACAGTGTCAGCCTATTCATGCCATCGCCGCAAAAACAGATGTCATTGCAAGTGCCGCAACAACACGTAACAAGGGGTTTTCCTTCTCGCTGTTGTGAGAGGAGTGAAAGGAGGAAGACATGAACTGTAGGTGAATGAAGGTGCTTAGGCTGGACCCAGAACCTGGTGAAAGAAAGTTAGAAAATGGCACCCAAGGGTCTCAGGAACTTCACTGATGCAGTGGTCACTTGTTCCTGTGCTCTCACATCGCATTGAGAGATGCTGTAATTTTCTCTGCTGTCCATGCAATGGTTCGTATCTTAACTAGGAGTTAATAAATTGCCTTTCCCTGGACAGGCAGCTCAGCTGGCATTAGAATTGAAGCTGGAAGAATCAGGGTCAGCATGTGAATGCAGTGCATCCAGCCCCAGCACAGCCCATCTCTTTGTTTCACCTATTCAGAAAACTGGAAAGCAAAGAGTCTCCCAGAACAGCCTCGAGGCTTTCAGGGCTGTTTCCTGGCACTGTCAGAGAGTTTTTTTGGCCCAACAACTTTCAGTTCACTTATCTGTGAACAGAGCATAAGATTTCACTGTGTTGGAGGTGGAAAGATTCAAGGAGCTGAGGAAAAGAAGACACAGTCCTAGGAAACTGTGAGGACTAGCATGGGGCGAGATCATGTGCATCCGCTGATGTACCGTGTGACATATGTTCTAAAGTACCATATGAGGCTGCACAAAATACATACTTGGGGAAAAGGCTGATTCAAATCAAGCTGTGGAAACCTGTTCTTAATTACATTTGGCTACCATAACTTGTTTCATATAATTTAGAGAAAAGGTTTAAATTAGGCGGCCAGTTCACTAAAATCACACTGAAGAAAGTTTTCACGTCTTTTGTATTTAGAGGATGCAAGCAATCAGTGCTCTGCAGGAGGAGAGGAGTTTGAGAGCATTACCTCCTACCTGGAGAGGGAGCATGGCTGGGATCTATGGGTCTTTGCCTGATTCTGCATTTATTTCTTATGTGACACCTGAACTCTCTGCTGCAGCTTGTCCTCAAGGGTGGCAGTTTGAAATACACCTCTAAGAGCTGGATCCTCTGCTGGAAGATGCGATGCAGCACTCGATAACTTTGCAGGAGAAAAGTGATGATCCTGAATAATAATCTATTTAGGAAAGTGTCAAGAGAGCTCCCTTAATTTGGTGCGTAGTATTGACTGAGCATTTCCTTGTTGGGATGATGTTAGGAGTCACCACAGCAACCACTGGACATAGTTTATAATAAATGTTACTGTGTTGTCTTTCTAACCACGTATTTGCTGCTGCTTCCTCTGCTCTGGGATGCTTCAAGTCTCAAAAGCTTTCTTAGGGCATTGTTTTTCCTTTCCTCTTTCCCTTTCCATGGAGCAGAGGAGAGCCTTTTGCGGTGGATAAAGATGTAGGTCAGCTTCATTAGAGCCTGCTTATAATGATGCAACCTTCAGAGTCAGGCAACAAATCCCTGTGTGCTGTGCTGCCTTCACACCTGCAAGCGAACACGCAGCTGACAGTAGCTGTGGGTTGTGATGCAAAGCACTTTTCCTGATCCGCTTCAAACACCAGGAGTTGAGGCTCCAGGCACTCACTGAAAACAACACAGTATCTTGATCCTCTGGCTGCCTCTAACACACACTCCACCCTGCTTTTGGACTCGAGACACTTGGCTTCAAAGCACACAGTGTGCTGGAAACATCCATTATTTATATGTTACACATACTCTCTTGCCAGACCAACTTTCTATTCACTAGAAGTATCCAAGAATTTCCTGATGAGTCTGTGCTCCCAGAAGACTGTCTTCAGGGTATAGAGACTAAAACACAGGGAGACACATGGAAATGTTTGTTTGATCTGTTTGCTGTATCAAACATGAGACACAAAAGAGAGCAAGAAGCAACCTTAAAAACCCAGTCCTGTTATTCCAAGGAGGAATGACATCTCAGTGGCAGGCACCTCTTTACTCCATTGGTCTGTGGTGGCTGCTGTTGATTTCAGTGGAATGGTCCCCCTGGCTTCAGTCTTGTTCCTGTAAAGCCCTCATACAATAAGGCTGCAATAACTTTATAATTATTGGTCTGCAAAATGCAAAGGGAAGATGCAAAGGGAAGGTGCACAGGGCAGTGTGATGCAGCAACATGATGGTTGCCTCTGTCTTAGAATTAGACAAAGAATAAAAAGAGCTGTTGTGATGGACTCTGCAGAGCCTTCACCAGACTGGCTGGAAGCACTCACAGGCTCCTCCAGGGTCACCTTCAATTCTTGCCCCTGCTGTCTCAGAGCTCAGTGCAGCAATGACTGCTTTGGGCTTGCAGGGTTTGCAGATTATAGCCTGCAGAATATAGAGCCCATTCCCTGTCTTTCCATCCTTCCCCACCAAGCTGCTGCTTGGCACTCATCCCGTGCACTGAGCATTAACTCTGACAAGATTTCCCGTTCATTGACTGGGAACAGGATACTCCTGCTGATCAATCAGTCCTGATCAATCTGGCTTGGGATTGGTTATTATTTTTTTCTCCTGCCATCATCTACACAAAAATATTTGTTGGCTGCTCAGTAGCTAAAAAAATCCCTGTTCTTTCAGACAAGAACAAGAGAAAGAAGGAAACCTATTAGGTCATTCTTCTATCATTTGTAGGGCTGGAGAGGGGGCCAGCTCACATGAGCTGTTTTATTCCATGGGAAGGGACCTGCTGTCAATCCATCCGCCTACCCCTCCTGAATCTCCCCTGCAAAGACCCTCATTTATTGCCTTCAATTAAAAAAAAAAATCTATTCTAAAGCTGTGTTGCTTTAGCACAGTACTGTGACATAGATCCAGATTAGGCTGAAGCCAGTTGCTAAGTAGCCAATGCAACACAGGGGTTTTGCTCAAAATGCTGATGAGAAGTCAGCATGTTTGGCTGAGAATATCAG
Source organism: Pseudotriccus pelzelni (assembly GCA_035584735.1). Classification (NCBI taxonomy): domain Eukaryota; kingdom Metazoa; phylum Chordata; class Aves; order Passeriformes; family Tyrannidae; genus Pseudotriccus; species Pseudotriccus pelzelni. Next base: position 11,353,928 of record JAWMRA010000023.1, on the reverse strand, counting down.
GGTACACCTGTCTGTGAACAGGAGAGCACGCAACACCACACTGGGCACTTGGTGTTTTGGATATCAAAGCTGAACTTTTTCCGTGAGCATAGTCACAGGAGGAAACTTCTTTCTAAGCACAGGTGGCTTCTTGCCCTTTTTGAAGGACATCGGAGTTCAGGGAAGGTACATCTGAACAGTGTATGGGGTGGAGGATGCAGGTGGAGGTTTATGCACCAACAAACTGGTTGGGCACTTGGAGGGTCCATGCGAAGTCAAAGGGGCTGTGTGCTGTTCACCCTCTAGGTGAACCTTTCTAGGTATGTTAGCAGGAGCAGAGAATGTTCAGCATCTTTGCAGTGGCCTCTTACAGGCAAATTTCCAGACCCTCAGCATGCTCAGGCACTTGCTTCTTTCAAAGGGAGATACTATGCATAATTTCGTAATATATTATGATGTGATGATTATCTTTGTCTCCCTGCCAAAAATTACCCCTCACTTCAGAGTAGCCATGATCTTGCACACAGACCAAAACATAATGATGGCCTTAATCAAATACTAAAAACATCCACCACATCCAAGAACCTCTAAGTGAGTTCTGTAACAACTTGAATTTCTTTGGTCCAACTCCAATGCAAAGTGAATTGGTTCTACAGCCGTCCCTCCCTTGACCATCTCCAGCACTGTGGGCTGGGTCTGAAGGGTATCAGCCACCCAAATTTCCCCCTTGCTGATTTCAGGGATAGAAACCATGGATTCAAGTGGCAGGAGATGGTGGGAACTGGAAGCAGCAAAGTGATGGGGAATGACTTGCAGGCACCAGCGTACCTCACTGCCAGCCCCATTTCCAGTGCTTTGTGCTCCAGCACATTTGAGGTGACAACAAGGGAAACTGGCTTTAAACCCTCTGGCAATGGAATGGCCCCAGTGGGAAAGCCCCACTATGTAGTGTTCTTCTGCCACCCTGAGAATCTCATCTCACAGGGAGATGAAGGCAGAATCCACCCCAAAACCTTTCTGTCCATGATAAGTGCACAACTGTGCCTACACCTACACATGGCCACATGTCCTCAGGGTGGCCTAATGGCTCAGCTCCTACCCATGGTCCTCTCAGGGCAGGTACGTGCTGCAGCAAGAGGACCTCAGGTTTCTGCAGTCCAAGAGAGAATTTGAACAGACCCCACTGCTTGATTTGGGAGGAGGAGACTGTTTTCAGCTAACCTATAAATAACTATGATTTCTATAAACATCTGCCAGGGCTGTGAGAAGCTGAAGGCTGTGCCAGAGACCAGCCCATAATCAAAGCTTTCTGGCAAATACTGCCATGGTAGGGGCTGTGTGGGCTGTCTCCACATACAGTATACAAATATTTACTGTAGATTTGCCTGCTGCAATAACTACTCCTTCCTAGCAACTTTCTGCACCAGCTCTTGTGCATTTTTATCCCCTCACAGTCTGGCTGAGCAAGTTGTTGACTTTTTTTTTTTTTGCCTACCGCCTAATAACATCATTTGCTTCCTTGTCTGTGCCCACTTGGCATCCAGAGACGACCCCTGGGCTTTTCAGTCAGATTTGACAGTTGTCTGTAGGTTGTCTGAAGAAAATATATCACATTTGAGCAACAGAAGGGCACGGCAGGGGAGGAAAATGCAGGCAGGTGCACCCATGGGAACAATCTTTGTCCAGCACTGGTTGTTTCCCTGCAGAAAGAGCTTTGGCTTGAATATTTTGTAGTGGTGTGAGAAACACACAGCAAAGAGCATGCCAGGTTGTGTGAGCAGTTCTGGGAAGCCACAGTAAAGACCTTGACCTTGACTCTGATGACAGGATATCCTGAGAGACTGGGAAATGGCTGTGCAAGCCAAGGGAAGAGATTCCTCACTGCCAGGCTGATCTGCTTTTCCTCGTCTGCATGAAATATTTCTAACCTTAAATTACCTCTTTCTCCCTGGCAGATGGAGTCTTACACATCCGATCCATTGGTCTACCATGGTGGCATGAAGGTCTCCTTTGTCATCCAGCTGATGAATGCCATTGCCAGAATTGAGCGAGCTCTGCCCAAGCTGACTTTGCCCATCCTGGTGCTACACGGCTCTTCTGACAAGCTCTGTGATATCAGAGGGTCTTACTTACTGATGGACACAGTGCAGAGTCAGGACAAAACGCTCAAGGTCCTCTTGCTTTCTTGATTTTAGGGGTATTATCCCGTCAGTGTTGGCCTGCGCATGAGTGACTGTGAGCAGTAGGGACCTTGCTGACCTCCAGAGCTGGAAGTGAAGAGGGGTGATGGGTTGGTGACACTGAGCAGGTGTCACTTGCTCAAGTGACAGCCCTTTTCGACCCGGAGGTAGCCCAAGCTCAGCCCTCCCTGGTGGCCTTTCAACAGGTACAGCTGTGCTGCAGGCAGGTAGTGGTGGGTGATCTCCAGACCTGCCCCAGTGGTGGCTGTGTGCCCAGAGGTCTCTTGGATGTGAAGCAGCTTGGCATAGAAGTAGAGTGAGGCTCATAAGCAAGTAAAGTGCTGACCCTAAAAGCTCTTCTGCACAATGCCAACTGTGCAGGCACCAACCTTACCTCATGCCCCAGTGTGTAAAGGTACAGGGGGGTCTTTCCAAAGGGCTGGACAGCAAAAGCTGCTTCACATCTGCTCATTTCAAGAGAGCCACAGCTGATTAACCAATTGTTAGCACATGAATGAGCCTGAAAGAGAGACAGGGAGACCGGGGAAAGCTTTTGTCATTGGAAAAGTAACTGGATAGTCTGAGCATAAAAGCAGTAAAATTGCACAAGGCATGATGGGAACATCCCCCATTGTCCTTTACACTGCAAGGGCATGATAAGCATTTCCTCCTCCTTAGTGGGATAAGAAGCAAGAAATGGATGGGGTTGGGACATACATTATGTTCCTAAAGGGCAGCAGGATGCTTGGGTACCTGCAGACGTCAAGCTGCAATGCCAACACCTTCCTGCTCGCCGAGGGCCAGCACAACCAGTGACATCTCTTTGATTTCATAACCTGCCACATCTCGGGGAAAAAACTGACAAGGTGTGGGCAGGACGTGTCGGACCTGTGGGTGTTGAAGAGAGGGGACTGGTGGCTGTTTTGTTCATGCAAATTTGTTTTTTCTGTGCTAATCTCCGCTCTCTCCCTGGTTGCAGGTGTATGAGGAAGCCTATCATGCCCTCCACAAAGAGCTGCCTGAGGTCTCTACCTCTGTCTTCACAGAAATACTGACATGGATTGGCCAGAAGGTCTCAGCAGCTGGGGAGACCAGCCATACTTAAGAGCAATTGCTTTTGCATCTCTTACTGGGGTTTTCTGGGAAGAGATGCTTTTGTTATAAGAAGTCTCTCAGAAAAAGATCTTAACACAGAGGGACTCGTGGGATATTTTATCACACACAGCATAAGGGAGGGTGGGGGGAGAGGCACAGGGTGGGGCATTATTTGCTGATGTAAATGGCCATTGCCCTAATCTGGAGAAGAATTGGCAGCTGTGGGAGCAGCTGTCAAAGCTTTCTGGGTCGGGCGATTTTACAGAAATGCCTCTCACCCACCAAACTTCTTCCCCCGTGGCTTCCCCTTCTCTGCTTTCGCTGGGGTGACAGGGGTGTATTTATACTGCAATAATTTTTGGTATGTAAAAGAAGTCAGTATCTTCCACTTCATGGTTTTGATTCCAAGTGTGTACTGTCCCTTCCCTGTCCCCACCAGCCAGTACCTTAAAAGCCCTGGTCCTTGTGAGGAGAGCACTAGTGAAGGTACTGGTTAGTGAGGAAAGGCTAAAGGTGGAGCTGATGGCTCCCTGAAGGTGAAAGGCTGATTTTCAAGATCAGACCCCTTTGAATACTACCTTTATAAGCAGACTAGGCCAGGGGAGAGCATAGATGGCTTCCCCTGCCGCCCTGCGTGTCCTCTGCAAGTTTGCACTTGGGGAAAGCATGTTGAACAGCTCTTTAATTTTCATCATCAGAGCAGAATCCCAGAAGGAAGAGCAGAAATATGGATTCAAACCCACTTAGCACATTCAAATCCCATGCTTTTCCCAATGCCAAACCTCATCTCCTCTGCAAAATGAACTATTTTGTAAATACTCCCAGAGGCTGGGGTTTTTTCCTTCCCTCTTTTTTTTTTTTTAACTCTCCTTTTTTTTTCTTTTGGAATTAATCACTTGTGCTACTGAAACTGAAAGAGCAAACTCAAAGATATAAGAGAATATAGTAATATAATATATGATGTATATAGAGGTGGCTGGAAGCTGGGAACGAAATGGGAGAAGAGTAAAGAAGAGGTTAATTGTTCCTTCTCTTGGCAAGAAATAATGTTGTCCTACCAGGATCCAGTCCTCTCACCATAACTTTACAGTCATAATCTGTTGTTTTCCTTCATCAGTTGGAAAGTGTCCTGAAAATAATGCTGGAGAAAATCAAGGAGCATCTGGTGGGTGGGGAGGAGCAGTGGGTGTCCTCATGGTCCACTGGTTTAGCAGGAGACCCACAGCATGAACAGAGATCCTGTCCAAGCTCATCCCAGTCTCCTCCTAATCAGGACTGGGGTAGATCACTGAGGGGCCAAGCTCACCCCTTTAGGACATGTGGAGAGCTGAAGACAGAGTACAGGGTCTGCCCATCCACCCAACATACACCCCCTGCAGTGGGGGCATCCGCAGACCCCACTGTACAAGCTGCTTGTGGACTGGTCCAGTGGTGCAGATAAGCCAAATACTAGGGCTGCCTGGGTCTGTGGTAGCAGGAGGGTGAGGATAAAGAGCTTAGACTGAGGTATAGAGCAGAGACATTGCATTGACAAAGTAAGAGCTGCGTAGTGATGACAGTACAGTGGCTGTGCAGGTCGGTTTGTCCAGCGTGATAGCCCTAATCATGAATATACTTCTTGGCACTATCCAAAGGGAAGGGGTTAACCTGCACCTCTCCCACCAGTTTTGCAAGAAGAAAATGCAAATATTGCACTATGAGAGTGTGGGGCATCTCCCTCAGAGGCAAACCAGCCTCCCTTACTGCCTTCCTTGGCAGCAGTGGGAACCATCGCTGTGTGCCCAGGGCTGGATCCCACCTGCAACACTTGTGGGGGTCACCCACCTCTCTCCCCTTTGAAAGCAGTCCTGGCAAGGTTCATGGAAGGGACCTCTGTGCAATAACAGTCAGAATCAGGCCCTGGATCCATTTGGTCCCAGCAGCACGGATGGATGGAAGATGTGTGGATGGAGGATGTGTCCTTGTAATTGCCCTTAGGGGTCCAAATCAGGGAAGTTCTTTTACATAGGTTGATCCAGACACTTTCACATTTGTATTTTCTTGGCTCTGAAGAGAGGAACAAGCTGTAGTTCTCCCAGTAATGCCAGCTTTTTATTGACATATTATTCCAGTGCAATCAGCTGTTCTCAGCAGCCCCTGCTAAACCTCTGGTGACACTTGCTCTGGGAAGGAGCAATGCACAGGTCACCTGCTCTCCATTTTCCAGCAGCCTGTCTTACGGCAACTTCTTTTCCCCAAGCAAGTGCCCTCGTGGCCAGATGCTGCTAGCAAAAGACAGCAAGAAGAGAAACACTACAGCAGTGATAAATCTCACCTGCTTCTTCAGCTGGAAGGGGAAACAAGTAGGCGTGATCCAGAGGTGACAGACATTGCGGGGGTAGTAGCAAAATGATCACTTAAGGATGGGATTTTTTGAAAGCACTTTTCTCGAGGAAGTCAGGAGGAATAAATCCTGCCCACATTCTTTACATCCCTTCCAAATTGACAAGCACTTTGTAGGAGGGGAGAGGGAAGTGACCCTTCAGCAGGAAGGTCGGAGCCCGTCTGCTCCCTCCAACCTGGCTTCAGGCAGAGGAGGGTCCGTGGTCAGTGCCTTTGCTAAAATATGTCCTTTCAGCCAAGAAACGTCTGCAGCTCAACAGAAATCAGTTACGTTGATCTGGGGAAGACTTGTGCCTCTGTCTATAGCTAAACTCAGCAGTAGCACATAGTTTGGGGAGGCTGTGTTTGAAAAACGGGTTAACAAACAAAACGTACAAAGAACATCAATAACAACAACAAAAAACCCAAATGAGCCCCAAACCGTGGCACAGCAGCAGTTATTGCCACCCCCAGCCAGTTTTCTGAAGAGTTACCTTCTGAGGCATTTAACACGGGGAAACCTACCCAAAAAAGCCAGACACTGCCCACCCTCACCCCATACGTCCCCAGCCTGGCTGCAGAGCAGAGAGGGGCCACAGCCCCTCTGCAGGTGAGGATATGAGTGCAGAGAGCAGGAGCCAGGAGCAAATCAGCCTGGGTCAGGTGAGACACTGCTCTGCACCTGCCACAGCTCAGCCTGCGCATTGCAACTCTTGCTGCTGTTGCTGATCCCTTCCCCTGCCTGTAAGCTACTTTATATTGACCCAGTTAGGTTTCACCGAGCCCCGGAGGAATTCTTCCTTCGCTGACCAGATTAGCAATGAGCAGAGCAGCTGCTGAGGGAAATGTAATTACACTCTATGTCCAACTGGCAGGTACCATTTGCAGGGAGCGCAGCCAGCCCTAGGAATGTTGCTGTGCAGAGCTGCGCCAGAGACCAGCCTGCCTTGAAGAATAGGTGGCACTCATGACTGAGCAATAGCAATGTGTAACTACTGTATATATCACCACCTGTAGCACTGAGAGGCCATTCCCCACTGCCTGACCCATCATGTTTTCTATTTAGCCTGTTCTTTTTATACCACTCACCTTAGCACACTGCCAGCACAAACCCTTTGGGATCACATTTCCTTTTACAAGTAATTCCTGAGGTTGTCTCTCTTGTTCCGCTGTGTTCCAGTTCGATAAAATACATTTATATATATATATACATATATAAAAAACATATATACATACACATGTATTTTCAGTGGAAAAACCATATACAATTTAGGATTCTTAAAGGAATACAATGTATATTGCAACTAATAATAAAGTTATGTTTTCTGAACTGAGTGTGTCTGAGGGCATCATTGGTGACTGCCATCCCTCTGGAGGGTGAGCAGGGAAAGGCAGGGATACTAAATTCCAGTTCAGCTTGTAGAGGAGAGAGCTGCAGCCCCCCTTACAGCTGAGGTACTAACTTGAAAAAAGAAATAGGGGAAAAAAGCTCCACAATCCACAATCATTCCCAAGTGCTTCCCACACCCCAGACAAAACAACAGTGCAGAGCGGGTGGAGGATAAGCAGTAATAGACAAACTCAGCCTGGTTCAAGACCTGGTTTCCATGCTTTTACAAGCCCATTAAAATATGATGTTGTTCCTGAACTAAAATCGATTCCAACAGGAAGCATCTGTACCCTGGCCAGGAGCAGCTGCTGTTTAAATCCTACCTCTTGCCCCCAGCTGCAACTGCAGACAGGGCTGGGGAGTGGGGCTTGATGCTGTCGGCTCCCAGGCAGTGCCCAGGTGCTCCAAAAGTCCCTGCTCCATCCAGACCTAGGGCTGCAGAAATGAACCCCCTGCCCATAGAGTGGGGCTGGGGCACAGAGCAGTCACAGGGTCCCCTCCCTATGCAGACTTCAGGACAAGCCACTGGTTTGTAAGGGCTCTCCAGCCACTTGCCCAGCCAAACGGGTGATGACTGCTGTGGCAGGGAACAGACATGACGGTGCATTCACGTGCCAGCCCTCTGGCCTGAGTCATTAGCGGCACCAGACCTAACCTGCAACCTTCAGCAAGTCATTTCATCCTCCTTATGCCTCGCGTGACCACATCAAGAGAATAATTTTGTGTGGCCCGGTGCACACTGTGTGTCTGATTATGCCCCGGCTTGCTGGGTCAGAAGCTCTGGCTGAGGATTTCGATGCACATCAACACAGACGGCAGAGCAGGGGCTTTTTGCCGAGCCAGCAGGCACACCATGCCAGTAAGGAACCTCACTAGTAACAAGATTTACTTTAATACTAGCAAGTCCACAGCTCTTTGTCCAGGTATTTTGGTGGTTGATTAAGCTCATCATAGTTTTGAGGGCCACTGGAGGGTGCACACCATGATGCTGAGACAGGGACCAAGCACAGGAAGGAGGGGATAGTCCTCTGTGAGTCTGGGAGCAGCACCAGCACATAAGGAGCTGTTTTGGCAGTGCATTTCTCCTGGTGTCACCGCCTGGTGCCCAGCGAGCTGTCACAGCCATTGGTGGCTTTTCTGTTTTTAGCCTGTGCTGCCAGTCTGATCCTGCGAGTCTGCAGGAACCCTGAAGCTTTTTGCTTTTTCTCTTCCCCCAGCCTGTGCTCGGTCTTGTGTTATCCAAGGCTGGCTCTGGGGGTTGGTGCAAGGTGGGGATCAGCTGATGGATGGTAAAGCAGTAGCCAAAGCAGTGCCATAGTAGAGGGGAGAGCTCCTTAAGAGTCCTTTCCAGCCACCCTGGAACAGCCTGCTGCACCATCAGGGCATGGCACAAGAGGTGTCACACTCGGTCACATTGCAGCAGGGACCCTGCTCCTGTCAGACCTCTGGGACCACATAGCCCTTCGCCTGGGCCAGGCTCAGGCACTGACAACAACCAACTGCTGCAGCTCCAGTGAGTAGTGAGGAATTTTAATTAGAAGGTCTGCTCAGCGTGTAACCTGCAGTGCTTCAGTTGCATTTGCAAATGCTTAAGCACTGGAGGAGGGAGGAGGGAGAAGTGGGGCTGTGATCCACTGCAGAGCTGATGGTGGGGGTGAGCAGGGACTCTCTGGCTGCCACTGTCCCTGCCAGCTTTGGAAAAGGGAGATGGAGCTGATGGGGTTGTGCAGGTGCCACTGCACCACCAGAGACCACTGCTCTGGCACGCTGTGTCGGCAGCCTGACCGCCTACAGACACTGTTCCTGCTCACTCCAGGTCCCAGAAGTGGGGCTTTTTTGATCAGTCATTTGCTCTTCTCTCCACATACAAGCACAAGTTTCCTTTGCACACAGAAACAGGGTAGTGCTCTCCCAGCTTATCCGTCTGGGATGCTCTCTTTCTCCATCCGATGGGGAAGCTGCTGATGTGGAGCAACCACTTTCCTTCTTACTGCTCTCCAAGCAGCTGCCTCTTTAAACAACACAGCCACAACTGCCAGCAAACACTGCAGAGCCCACATCTCCCAACAGGAACAAGCCAAACAACCAGCCTTCCAGCGGCCACCACTCCTCCAGAGGGAGTGACACGGGATTAATTTCCCTTCCCTCCGGAGGAAACTCTCCAGCATATGGAAACATTCCAGGAATTCAGATAAAAAACAATTCCCAAGAGATCAATTAAGAGTTTGGATAGATCGCATGATATGTGCTCTTGTCTATCCAAGGGAAACTTGGCAAAGAAAGCTGCTTGGCCTGGGGGGGAGCCGAGGGGAGGGCAAGATGTCAAGCATGGAAAACACTTGTCTCCTAAGAAAACATGCCGAGACAAGAATGGCAGAGGGGAAGGAATGGCAGCTCAGGGGCAGAGGACAAGCAGTACCTTCCCTGTGTTAGTTAATGCAATGACAGCAGCGAGATGCCTGCCCACAGCACAGCACAGGGCAGCCCTTGTCTTTGCCACATCAAAAGCATCCGGGGCTCACCCCGTGCACTTTTAACACCAAGCCCTCTCTTCCCATGCCGAGCGCATGTACATCCCATGCTGCAGCTGCTCTGTGCCAAAACCCAGCCCGGGGGCACCGGCGTGACCGGCAAGCCCTGGATTCCCAGCAAACGCTGGACTTTGCACGCGAGTCTGATGTGCCCCCCGTTACCACAGCACTGCGAGCACTGTGCCTGGCAGAGCAAGGAGAGTGCTTGCCCCCTGCATGCTTTCAGACCTGGAGGGCTGTTGTTTAATTGCAGCCTGATTGGAAAAGGTCACATAAAATCAGGAAACAAGAAATACCATCTCTCCCCTGTCTCCAGGGAGGGCAGGAGCAGTCACCCCAGGAGCAGTGTGGCCAGAGCCAGCACCCTGAACAGCTTTGAAGATGCTGTGCCCGACTGGCGCTCAGACCAAAGAAGCAACACACAGCAGAAAACAACTCGCCTGAAGCATTGTCAGCTTCTCAAAGAGAGCCTTTGGAAAAGGGAAGGAAATTGAACTTGCCGCCAACAAACTTCTTTTGAAACTCCTGGATAATTTTCTGTTTCAGATCCAGGGAGAAGGGGGGTGGAAGGAGTTCTGGAGAGCAGATTGCTGGCTCCCATTATGGAAGCAAGCTTAATAAAATTTATAGAAATATTGGTGGTTCTGCTATGCTGTGCCAAGAATATGTTAGAATAAAACCTTCTGAGCAGAAGGGAGAGATAGAATGTCATCTTAGCCTTGATATGAAAGATCAGCCTTCATCTCCTAAAGCCTATCTCCAGGAGCAGTAACTAGCACACTCATTTGCCTTCCCTTCAGAGCAGCTCTCTGCACAGTCTGCCTCTCACAGTTCATCTCTGTCGCAGCCTTGTACAAATGGTACTGGGATGACCCTGGCTCACAACCAACTGATAAGATAAAAGAATAAAGAGGAGGGAGGCATTTTTTTCTTACTGGGGTTTTAATGACATCCCAGCGCAACGCAGACCTGGCTCAATTTCCTCCCTGAGAAAGCTACATCCAGTTACTTTCTATCAACCCCACCCGACTTGGAGCCCATGAAGGGACGCATCTGGCCACACCACAGCACTCCCTTCATCTCCCTTTCGTAACCCACAATGCCAAAGCAACAGCCAGCAAACAGCAGAGAGCAAAACAGAGCCACTGGCAGAGCTCTGCCATCAGAAGCAAGCAGATCTCTTTCCAATCCTGCTTTCTTTCCCCCTGAGCTTGCTTTGCTGGTAACAGGAGGGAGAGGAAAGCTCTCACACTAATTTCTCAGAGCTTATTTTGGGAACCTAGCAGCCAGACCCTTGGGACCAGAGCTAGTTGTTTGCATGGTTCTGATCCTCTTCCAAGGCTTTCTTTAGTCTACTGAAATGCCTTTCAAACCTTGCCCTGCACTTGCAGGCTTACAAAGTTAACCACAACCAGGGAAAGCAAACGGCACGTGCACACTGGCCCCCTTCCCCAGATGCCGATCACGTGGAAGCTTGAAGTTGTAGCTTGACTTTAGCTTAAGGATCTGTATGGCCACAGCTTCACCCAAATGTGGCTGCTGTCCCCTAACTAATAGTCTGTCTCTCTGCAGCCCTCGCCTTGGTTATTGCCAATAACTCACCTCTGATTTCCAGCCTGAAAACTCTAGAAACCATTTGCAACCTAGAAGAAGAGTTCTTTGCCCTCCTCCCTCAGTACTTTCTCAAGGCAGGCAGCAACCCTAGCAAAGCCAGCACCTTTATTCAAAACAGGCCTCAACTCTGATAAATGGTGTGTTAGTGCGGCCTCTATTATCTTAACCAATTTGTTATGTCAAATCTGTTCCAGCTTAGAAGGTACAACAAAAACCTGCTCTGCCAGCACACCCCAACCCCTGTGAGAAGAGAACCAAGCCAAACTGGGGTTTCCCATTCCCAGCCAGGTTCATTCATCTCTGGGAGCTGAGCACAGATGCAATCCAGGTCCCCAGGCTGTGATGGGCCTTGCCAGTCTGCCCACAGCATGGGAGAAAAGCACAGTGTGATCCTGAGCAGATGAGCCTGACAACACACACCAACCATGAGCTGTCACGCTGAAACAGCTACACTCCAGTTTGACCATGACTGTACAACATGAACAGCTCAAGCCTCTTGGAGAGGCTCATCCTTTACTTCAGGCTCTCACAGCACGATGATGCTCCTTGTGTGCACTGTTTGCTGAGTCCCAAAAACCTGATTAAACCTTGAACTTTACTAGATCCTCCCTTCAACAGCATTAGTCATTCAGAGGTTATTAGTACCTTCTCCCCCCCAAAATTGCATGTTCCTAACCAGAACAACAGAGACAAGATGGATGCTCATTCCCTGAATGCCAGTTGTGCTCTAAAGTCATCAGGGGCTGCACAGACAGCTCAGCTACTGCCTTTACCAAAATGATTGTAGCCACCCAGGCATACAAGAAAGCAGAAGAGAAAACAATGCCTGTGTTCTCAGAGAGGAAGGACTGCCCAGCAGCCTCAAGGTTTTGGAGACAACACATGCTTCAAACTCCAGGAGTGCACTGAAAAAGTCAGAGTAGTTAAGTGCAAAGGCTGAGAAATCTCCATCCTCAGATTTAATGACCAGTCAGCAAAGTCAGGGACACAGGATGACAAGAAGGGAGGGAGGAACAAGTTAATCTGTCAGGGGCTGCCCAGAGCAACTTTCCGAGACAAACACCACCTCACTGACAGCCCCACCACACTGACCAAGCCTGTTCCACGGTGCTACTAAAGAAATGGGATAATCCTGGGAAAAAGCAGCCAGTAAAAACAAGTCAGTGCTTTACTCACCTGTTCTGTCAGGAGTGTACAAACAGGTCACCAGGAGGCGAGAGCACAGTCACACTTTCCTCACTGCTTGGAAACCAGGCAGTGCAGAGCCAGCCCTTGGCCTGGGTAAGGAAAAATGAAGGAGCCCACAGAGTCCTTTCAAAAATAAAGCCATGCTGGTGTTGTCAGTTCGTAACAAAGAGGCCACAGCCACAACAGATATAGTGAAATAGACTATTTTATTGCTGCACACATGCTTACGTATTTCTTCTTAAATATAATGTTGCTCTGATAAATTTTACAATCTTTTTCTTTCAGCAAGTGGCTAGTAGTAAATAAAAAGGACACAGGCAACAAAACACAAAAAGGACGCTGGCAACAGAAGAAAAATCAGAAGGTTTTTATTTTGTGATAAAATCATTTGCAGCATGAAGAAAGTGAATTGAAATCTAAGTTTGTCCTGGCTCATCTTAATTAGAGAGCTTGCCTGCATGCTGACCATCTGCTTATGCATGCTTTTGGATAGCCCTATTTTGCCAAAAGGGATGGGGGGGTTAAAGGATCCCAAGTAATTGGACAATCTGACAGACCTCACAGATGTGACCACTAAGTGCACACAGACAGATGAGGCATTTGCTTGGAAGCCCACGTGGACTTGCACTACTGGGGAAGCAGATCAAAAGGCCACACTGACCTTTCCTCCCACATGTACAACTGCAGCCTCACTCGCTCCACGCTTAAGGATGCAGGAATAGAATTATTCAAGAGCAGCCATACGGAAAATGCTTCCCAGCACTGCTGCCACTCCCCTGCCTCCCTCCTGCTTTGCCCACTGCCAGTGTCCATTTGCTTTAGCAGCTGAGGCATCTGCAGAGAAAAGCATTAGCACATTCTTTGGTAATCCTGCTTCTGCATCTCTCTCGGTACAAGCAGAAGGCAAAGGCCACGTTCTGTTCTCTGGTGGCTCCGTGTAAGCCTTGTGCAGGGATGTCAGAGCCACTGCCGGGGAAAGCCGACTGCTAAGATGTCAGATGTGGAATTTATGCTGGAGGAGTAGAAGGGATGTGATAAACTAAACATCCTGCTTATGTTCAGTGTCATCTTCAGCCATACAGGGAGGAGAAACGCAAGGGAACTGAAGCAGCTGGGTTAAGCTGTTTCTGTATTGTTGCCTTTCATAAGCCTGACAGCACAAAAGCAAGCAGTTCTGCTTTCACCCTTCTTTCTCCAATATACATGGGACTTCAAATTAAAGCTTTCCTAATAGCCCTTCCCCTCCTCAAGTTCATGGAGATGCCTTTATCAGTACAGGTTGTGCTGGGCTCTTTGGGGGTCCTGTCAAAGCCACACTGAGCTTAGAAAAGGACGTGTAGGTACATTCCACAGATCATACACCAAATGTACAGCTCCTCTCCACGTCACCAGCACACTCCTGCTGCTTCCTGCTTGCACACAACAACACACTCCTGCAGGGACACATCTCTTCCCTCACACTAATATGGCAGCAGAAAACAAACCACAACAGCTCCTTGCATTTCCTCACAAGCACTTTGAAACAGAATTGGAGCACACTCTGCTTGAACTTCAGACTTGATCTGCAAGAGGCACCAGTTAAATCCAGATGACAAAGTGCACAAGCATCTGGGCTTCGGTTATGTCAATGAACCTCATCCCTGCTCCCCCCGCCCCAGCTCTGGCCCCAGCTTCTGTGAAGTGCAACTCAATCCTGTCACATGATTTTGCCGAAGTCGAGCTTCCCCCAAATACAGTGGCCAAAGCCCAGTGTTCCCTCCTCACTGCAACTGAACCCACTCTGCCTAGAGCAGGTGGTGCCCAGAGCCTGCCCACGGCCCTGCCAACAGCTTCAGTGCAGGCCAGGTACAGGCAGCTGCTTTCCTTTCCCATGTGAGGCACCACCACCATTACAGAAAACAGCACCATGAAGCTGCAAGGGATCCATGTCCAATTCTCACATCACACAATAAAAGCACACCTGACATAGATTATTTCAAAATCTTGCCTCACAAAATGACCAAAATGACAATAGGCATTGGTAGTGGCAGCCCAGTGCCCCTGCAAGATTCCCCCTGTGCTTCACTCAGTACCTGCTCTCCCTCCCAGCGCACAGCACGGCAAAGCACGCCCGGCCTGCACCTTGGAGACCCGAGGCTCTCCCCACACACCATTCCAGAGATGGACAGCTCCGAGGGCAGCCTATTTAGCAAGACAAGCTTTATGCAGGGGTAGTGCCTGCTGATTAGTGCTAAGAAGGAACATCATTACCCTCATTAGGAATCCAGGGAGATAACACGAGATAACACGACCTACTGCAGAACACAGATTCAAAAACATTCGTTAGTACAAACAGTGAATTTCCTGGAGAACAATGAAGTACAAGGCTCAAGGCTGAGCAAAGCTAGAAGGCTCATGAGTGGGACAGCAGCCCTGTGAGGCCCCAAAAGACCCCTTTCCTTTTAAAAAGGATTTTCAGTGCCCTTTCTTCCCTGACCCACCAGCAAGTCAGCTTTGCTCTACCACAATGAACAAAAAGAAAGGGAAAAGTGCTGTTTCTGAGAAGAAGGTGTTTCCTTCCTCTGTTAGAAAGAAAAGGGCTGCTCTCCTTTCTTTTGTGCATTGAAAGCTGCTGCTTTCTAAGAATGGAGGGACTTTGGTCTCTACTGTATTCCCAAAGATGCCTGTTCAGAAAGCAAAGCTTTTTTTTCTGAGCACTTCAAAGCAATGAAAAGCTAGGGAAGACTTGGAAATTATTTTGTTTTGTTTTGTTGGGTTTTTCCACCTAAGAACTAAAATAGCAGGTGAAGACAGTGCCTTCTACATAGTCAAGTACCCCTGTCTCCCTGGTGGGGATGCACTACCCACCTCTGTCAGTCTTAAAATGCTGACAGTGACAATGCTGACTTCCCTTCCCATATACTTATTTGTAGAGTTTAATCCAATTTTCTTCCTCTGCTGGTGGTAATTCAACCAATATTCTGGCATAAGCTAGTTTCAGAAGTGTGTTGTTGGGCAACAAAACATGATGGGTCCTAACCCCAGGCAGCAGGAAGTCCCCAAAACAGCTCCATCACCATCCCGAACAGCTCACAGTCTCCTGTCTGCACTGTGTTGTACAAAGGAGGAGCTACAATCTGGGCTGAGCTTTGGGAGCTACTTCTGAAAGGAGAAACAAAAACCAAAATAAAACCAAACACAAACCAGAAACGCAAATGTCCAGACGTAAATAAATTAAAAAGAAATCATGCCTGAAAGGGGATGGGAAGGAGAACAAAGAACGAGAAGAGGAACATTCAGACTGGGATGTTCTTGCACTCCGAACCAACCCAGCGAGGGCTACGCAGGCTGCATATGACAGGCAGGGCTTGCACTCATCAGCACTCAAGCCCTATACTGGCCAGGAGGTTTTCCAGAGCTTCAAGTTTCTGGTTGGCTTCCTCAATGGCACTGTAAGTCTGCACGTTGCTGGTGATGTGGAAGCGGATGTCATCGACCAGAGGAATGGAGTCAGTCTCCTGCCGCTCCTCCACAGCCTCCGCGTTCTCCTTCACAGCAGCCGCAAACTCCTCCAACTCCACCAGCTGGACAGGATGGACACAAGAACCATTAGGAAGACAAGAAGAGAGGTAAAAAGACATAAAGGGTTGGAATAAAGGTCTCAGCCACTGTTAAAGGATCCCATATAAGAAAAAAGGAATGCTAAGGGTACATGGAGACTCAAATCTTCCATCTCCTACAGACACTGCTTGGAGATGCATCCTGCCATCCATTCTAAGGAGGCAGTAATACTCCAACACTAAACAGTCACAACTGTAACCAATCTGAATCTCCAACAGTGCACTGTAACACTCTCTAACTAAGCATCCCTTAGCCTTGGTATTGGGGCACATGAATATACACAATATTCCCCGAGAAAGCTCCTCAGCAGGAGCCAGGAGATGTTGCCAGACACTTTGGGGAAAAGCCTTGTAGCAGACAAGCCTGTGGGTGCTTGTGCCCAGTGCGGAACTAGAAGCCACAGATGACTATCCTCCCACAATGACTCAGTCCCACCACCACCAGCAAGGCAGCTGCTCTGCTCTTGAGCCCACCCTGACAGAACTGGGTCACCCATGAATGATTCTGCATCAGGTTCCCCAGGAACATGTGGTGAGCTGAAGGGTGAGAGGCAGCTTCCGTCTGTCTGAGCTACTGAACTGTGCCTACTGAACTCAGCAGGTTGCTGAGCTCTGCTCTGCTACCACACTGCCAAAATCTCTCCCTGCTGCCATCAGCGCATCTCCACAAGATGCTGGCAAGGGCTGATGTCTGAACAGCTGGGGTGGCTCTGTCTGTGCCAACACCCTTAGGAACACACATTGCCAGTGCTGGGTCCAAGGACTCCCACTCAAGCTAGAGATGGGGAATGCAAGCGGAACACAGAAGTAAAGCCCGACTCCAATCGCTACTTGGGACGTTCAGTAGCTTTTTCAGAAGCCAGAATCTGGGTGCAAGCTATGTACTGAACAAAGTAGCAGCCCCAGAATAATTTCCTTCACTTTTTTCACATGCCAAAAATAATTTCACACCTTTTGAGCTGTAGGTGAAAATGTTACATTCCCATGCGAACTGTACAAGCCATTTATAAAGATCTGCCTCAGGTTAAAAACACTCCATAGATTCTAGTTTATCCATCCATATGGCAACTTTCTCCATAGGTCCTGAAACTTTAAGCTATAATCACTCAGGATAACACTTAAATGCAGCCCCATAAAGAAAACGTCAGCGTTAAATTCATTACTTCTTGCTCTTCAACAGCCAATTTCCCCTGCACAAACCCCTACTATTTGATCTGTCATCCTGGAGATTAGAGATCACATTGATTTCTCCTTTCTAGAGCATTATGCCAGCAAACATTGAAAAACATTTTCTGAACAGACCTTCCCTGCATACCCCATTGGGTTCTCCAGGCTGAAGCTTGTGTATTCGCTCAACACTCTGGACACAGTGACTGAAAGTTCAGTGAAAATCACCTGCCCCTGGTACCTGCAGAGCTTTTTGGGCAGGTTTTTCACCCTACAGTCCACAGGGATGTGCTGGACAGCCACCAGCATGTGGCTTACTGTGGTGACATCAGGTCCTGCAACACTCCTCCTCCTCTGTCCTAACTCAGCATATGCTTTGTTACTTAACTGCTGCACGTTTTCAGGAAACACATTAATCCAGAGCAGGCAACCATTTAGTACAGACCAAAGGACAAGGATTGATTCTGTTGTCTCTATGGCTCACTGCACAGTTAGATTTATGAGCACACATGGTCAGTGCCACGGGGAGTGTTTTCGTACCTTCTCGATGATCTTTGCCATGTACTCTGTGCACTGGTCCTCCAGCCGGGTCAGCTGGAACAGCTTTGCGATCCTCCAGATGCTGATGATGTTGTCCTCATCAAGGATCTGGGCCAGGGTCCTGCCACACAGGCGCTTGAGCCCGGGCAGCAGGTACATGTCTGCCACACACAGCACGTCATAGGCGTTTTCCGGGGACAGCTGGTAATGGGAAAAGGAGAATTACAGTCCAGCTCTAAGAACATCACTTGTCTCTGGCAAACCAAAGTGGTGTTTGGCCCATTACTGGACAAGTGTTAACTGTGGAGATACAGGAGCTCAATCTTTCGGGCTGGGTCTCCCACTCCTACCACAGAGGGGTTCAAAATGCAGCAGGAAGTTTCTCATGCTGCACATAACCCCTCTAGCTAAGCACAGGGCAGTGATGACACACTGCAGTGCATCTGAAAACTGGTTGCCAGGAAATGTTCACTGTGGCAGTGGAAGGAGGCAGCTTTTATCAGTTGTACTTCAAAGAGACCAACAGAACAGCCTGGCAGGACAGAGAACCTTGTCCCCACATTTTTCCTCCATTTTATACTGCTGGACTCGCATTTTATGAAAAATACACAAAAACGTCTTAAGTTCCTTGCTCTGACGGGCTCTGCTAACTCAGCTGGCACAACCTCCCTGGCACAAGGGTACACCCAAGGACAAAAAATTGTACCCCAAATAAACTGTGAGGCCCAACTAGGTAAGAAACATATTTTGCACATCAAATACCACTGGAGCTTTAACAAGAATTCAAACTGAATTAAATTCATGCATTAGATGCTCAAATTTGAACTATTGGGAATAGCCTTTAACATTTTCAGGTTCTTGAGCTAGAGAACCACCTTCCCATTTCCCTCTCGGGTACTTGCAAGTGATCTGGGGATAAAAATGCTGTAGATAATGTTCGAGAAACCACCTCCAGCTTCACTCAGTCTCTTCCCCTGGCCGGGCAAATCCTATTTTAGTCACCCATCTGTGTCACTAACCTGGAACTAGAGCCTCTTTCTGTTCCTGCTACTGTGAATTTGCAAAGAGCACAGTTCCCCACATCCTTTTTAACAGCAGATCTGCAGGATGCAGCATGCCCTGGCCATGGAGGAGGCGAGGTCTCTTGCACTTAGAGACCAAAGCACACTGGTCTGGATTGAGCAATGCTAACTGGTTACAGTGTGGACCACTGCCCTGGTGACCAGCCAGCAGCAAACACACCGCTGTCCACATGTGCACACCACAAACAGCAGATTATTTCTTCCCCGACAGCTGTTTGCACCCGTGTTTGGAGAGAACTCACAGCAAGAGCCTCAGCTGTGTAACACCCTGCAGCAGCTGTGCAGAAGAATGCAAGATGTACAAGAGGCACACCATGAGGCCTGTATGCGCAGTGGGGTAACAAAGCTCTTGGGGTTATTAATCAAGTGTTGCTTTGTCCCTTCATAAGCTCCAGGAACCTCAGGAGTTGGAGGCATTTGAGTCAGCAGTACTGACGGCTGTAGCCCCCAACTGCTTGATGATCAAGGACAAACGTGGCAAACGTTCCTGCAAAAGCTGCCCTTGAGCCCACACAAGTATTCTGATCAGCAATTTCTCTTTGTGCCTCGAACCCTTTATGTCCTCTGCACACACTCGTCCCCACAACTGCAAACGCTGTCACTACTACATGGCAGAGAGACACACCATAAATCATTTGGAAAAAGAAACATAGAATTGAGAGTGCTGATACTTGGTTTGAGAATTGCAGGAAAGGGACAACACTCCATATGTAAGTGTGGAACTTGAGCTGTATTCCTGGTTTCCTGACCATTTTTCCTGGTAGTTTCCCATGACAGGTGAACTGTCTGCAGAGGCTCATAGTTTGGCTGCTCAGTTTGAAAGCCAAGGTTTCACTCTGCACAGAAACCACATGAGCAAGACCCTTTCAACTCCTACTCGTTGTTGGTCTGTCCTGCTTCAAGCCTAGACAGGGCAGCTGAGGCACCCCTTGGAAAGCAATAGCTGTTTGGAAACATCCTTCCTGTGAGTCATCATGAGGCGGGCAGGCAGACTGCAGAGGTGCAAGGGAACAGGGTCACGCTGCGGTGCAGTCACAAGGTCAGGTTCACAACCCCACGCAGCTTCTTTGCCCCTCTGCCTGCCCCTCCAGCGCGTGGCTGAGGGAAGAGCGCAGACAAGTGAAGGATCTGCTCCCTGGCATACCAATGACACTCCTGCCCTTGCTGCCTGCCAAACACATCTCTCCTACCGCTGCCTGAAGGTGAACGGCTCAGCAGAAACAAGGTCACAGCGGTGTGCACTCCCTGCATGTGGCACCTACCCCAGAGCACAAACACTGCTTGGGAGAAGTGACACTGGCAGGTGCAGCAGCGTCTCTGATCGTTGCCCTAATGCCAGAATGTGTTCTCAGATCTTGTAGCGAGACCTTACTGAAAGCAATAGCCACAAAACCAAAGCAGGAAACTAATTAAATGCTGCTCTTTGCTGCACCTTCCATTAGGCTGAAAACTAGGTTTAGGGCCATTTTGTTACTGCCTTCAATACTGAGCACAGCAAGGCGTTGGTCTCCCAGAGGAACCTCTACCCACCCCAGCAATAAATAACTCTGGAAATAATGACTTGCTACAAATGGAAAAGTAGGCTATGATGCCAGGAGTAAATAAGCAAAATATCTCAGCCTTTCCACATCTCCAAATGTGTTCAATCTGCCATCTACTGGCAGCTGCTCCCCTTATCCTGCCACAGAGCCCAAAAAGGAAAGCTGCAATGTCCATGAACAACGTGCAACCTAATTTCCAGATTTTTATTACGTGATAAAAGAATAGGGGTTTGCTCACAAACGTCACACACATGAACAAAAACCCTGCCTGGCTAACAGTACGTCCCAGTATGTCGGTTCCTGAGACAAAAGTGAGGCAGCAGAGTAGATCAGTGGAATGTAAGAATACACACACGCGCACAAACACGTACACACACATACCCCCTGCTCCAGATGCTGTAGAAAAGCACTGCTGAAAACACCTCAGCACTAACCAGCACAGAAGGAAAGGACCAGTGTCTGGTCTCACCTCTGTATCATCACTGTAGATGTAGTAGAGGACCCGGATGAAGATGTCTTCTGAGATGTTGTGGAGCGTCACCACAGGGATGCTGGGCTGTGTCTGCAGCTCCTCACTCTCACTGAAATGGTCTTCAAGGAGGGCTTTGAAATAATCACTGCGACCACAGAAAAATGCCTGGAGAGGGGAGAAAAAACAAAACTCACTGCACCAACAAAGGGCACTCCCAAATGGCCATCAGAGCAGCTGAAAGATATTTCAGAAGTTCAGACCCTGTAACTCTGATTTTCCCTTTGTTCTGAAGCTACATCTCCAGCATTTTTCCATACCTTATTCCTATACATGCCTACTCTCAGAACCAAAACCACAATTTGTAAACTTGAGAGATTTTAAAATAGCATGACATTAGGGCAGGATCTTGAGTTGGAGGTTGGATCTTGAAATCTATTCTTACTGCTGCTCATCCGCAGACCAAAATTCCACTCTTCCAGACACTGAACTCAAAAGCAGCAGGAGGTTTTTCAGCTGTGAATGCTGTAGCCAAATCTATACATTTACCTACTCACCTCTGCAAGAAAGGCGGGGTGTGCTGCTTGGTTAAATGCTTTAAATGTAGTTTTCCAGCTGCAATAATGTTTTTGGTTTTGCAACTGATGAGGCAATGCTGCTCCTGCAGAGTGTATCCAGCATAAAAGGAGGCGGGGCACAGGTAGACCAGACTCACAGCAAAAAGGGAGGAGAAGGAAGCAGAGCAGAAGTACATACCTTATGGCACAAGAAGTTGTAATCTTCCACCCGGAAACACACATCAGCACAGCTGTTAAAGTTGTCGGTGCTGTCAAATGGCAACTCCCCAAAACCAACCTGGAAAGGAAAACCAGAAACCCCTGCCTATAATATTCATGCTTTAAACAGGCTCAGGGTCCCAAGTTTGGACTCAAGGAGGAAAATACCATCCACCTATTCCTTCAGCACAGTGCTCTGATCGCAGATTTCAATGTGAGGAACTGGAGAACTTGCACTCCTGATAGAGATATTCCTAGTACAAGTTACAGCTGCCTCCTTTATCCATGGAAACTTCATGATCCTCTGGAAAGTGTTTCTGTGCCATTTAACAAGGCAGATAACCAAGTGGAGGCAAAGTTTATTTCATGTAGTAGGTATCATAAGCGTACCAGAGCTTAGGACGAGCCTTTTACTGTGTATATGCAGTAACTTATAGATTACATCGATGTATGCACCAGTATGAAATGGTCTGGCTACAATTACTGCCTCTCTTGAATAATCCAACATTGCTAAAGCACATTTCAGATCTCTGCTTTGATTTGCAGCCAAAAATAGTGTTGTTGCAGTATTAATATTCTAGTGAATTATTTTAACACCAACACACCTCCACCCAGTCCCACATGCCAACCATGACAGCAGACACACACACACAAAAAAAATCTGTTGGCCTTATGTTACTTTAAAGTGACACTTCCAAATATTTTCACTTTCACCTTATCTTATATACAGGGTAATTAAATTGTACAAAAAAAAAAAAAAGGTTATATTCACAGTCATATAACCAAGACAATCTCTGGAAACAAAAGTTTCCTCTAGTTCTTCCTTTCCAAGCACACGCACGTGAACTACCTGGGACAAGGAGTTTATTCCTGCTGTGTCTCATCCAGGAAAACTACACCAAAGTTTGCACCTCGGAAAATCCTGGGCTGACCATAAAGATCAGTCTCACAATCACAGACTACCTAAGCAACATTTCCAACATGCCTGCCTCCATCCTGACTGAAAGCAACTGACTTTCAGCTTTATTGAAGAGCCAGATGACTCCTCCCTCCTGAGCAGCAAGAAAGACAGCCTGCAGCAACACACTGGGTTGGTGCTCTCGGCCAAGCTCAGCTCACATGCAGTGAGGTTTCTCACAAAATAGGTTCTCAGATGTGGCAAGGCACCAAGCTGGCAAAAACTGACACCACCAGTGAACATGGCAATCTGGACCCGTTTACCAAGGCCTCGTTGTCTGTCCACAAGAAGACTTGGCAGTTTCTGATTCCCAATCACAGGATATGCCCAGTGACATTCAAATCATGCACATGGCTGTCTCACTAATGCTGGCTCTCCATAGCACCTCTCTCCTTTGAGTCCTGCTCTACTGGGAAACTCCTGTTCCAGAAGAGATGCACCAATTCAAGGAATGCTGCCCACATGATCTGTCACCTGCTTTTCATACAGCTGTAACACAAAGGGCACCTCCAGCACTGAAGATGAGATCAGATTGTCCCATCTGTATATTCTCCATACTGCTATTTTACTATTATCCATGTCTCATGTTTCAAGGATTTGGTCCTTGGTTCCAACCATGGTCTGGGGACATGCAGCCTCACTCTGTGGCAATGCATTAAAAACACCAGCATCCTGATCCAACTGCCTGCTCTGTTTGCCTTGCTGCTATCCCCACCTTGTGTGACAGCTTCCATGTCCTCTCCTAGATATTCTGACATGACTTTGAAGGCTACAAATTTGAAGGCACATCACAGGTAAAGCAAATCTATAAACAGGCTTTGGTAAGATGCCACTCTGTGGCACAGGAATTGTAACTGAGACAAACTCCTCATCTCCTACATGCATCCCTTCTTTGCTCTCCTTTCACCGTCCAAAAGTAAATATCTAAAAGGAATCCATCCCTCTGTAATGGACATTGGAGTTTTATTTGTCTCAGAGTTTGTTTCCCTAATTACAAACTCTTCTGGGCTAAATTTTCTGCCTCTAGTCTTGCCTGGTCCCCACTCTGATGCTCAGGTTTACAGAGTCATTTCCAATTCTACTATAAAAGCAGGTTCATGTCTTTGTCTCTCCCATTCAGCATGAAGTGGCTTTGCAGAATTTTCCCTTTTACTCCCCTTTCAATTCTCTACTACTTCTACTCTCCTCCCTTGTCATTCTCGAGGAGTTTAAACCCCCTTTCAGGAACTCGCTGCAGAAAATTGGCTTATTCCTCCCACAACCCCTATTCATACAACCTCCTTCACATGCCTCTGTCCAGGCAAAGCACAGCTGCCAAAGTCAAGTATGCTGCCCAGGAAGCACAACACAGTCTAACCTAAGAAGTGCAAACACGTTCCCAATAACTCAATCACCATGCAGAAATATTCTCAACACTCTACAGCGTAAGACTGCTTGAACATTCCCAGCATCTTCCAGCCATCACATGCGGAGGAACAAGTCTTCTTCACCGCTACAGATTTCCTATTAGAGCTTAAACAGAAATGTTGCTGAAGGCAAAACATAGAAAACAAATCAGTGGCAGCAATTTGTACCTTGGCCAGATTATCTCAGCAAGAAAACTGTAAATAAATTACAACACAAAATACAGGGGTTAGTGATCCAAGAGAAGATTAGCAGCTCATAACCAGATGCAAGTGGATTGGATATAAAAAAAAATTAAACTGGAAGCATGTTGTAAACAGCTCAGTTGATCCACCTCTGCCAAATGGGCGAAGCAAAGCACAGGAGTAACTGCCATGGACAACCCCCATACACAGGTGCAGAGTCAGACACAATGGAACTCATCTACTTGTTTCAAACTGTTCTTCCTATGCACTACAACACTTAGTTTTACCCCTAAAGCGACACATGGTCACTTTTTGGCAGCCACACCAACTGACGGTATAAATAAAGAACAGTATTTATTTCATGGCAAACTCTGATCCTTTTTTCATCTTGGTTTGGAACATAATTGAAAACAGCCACAAGAATACCATGCGCCTACAGTCTCATATACTGGAAGCCCTGGAGTTTCTAACTCAGAGGTCACCTGGCAGACATGAGATGAAGAGCCAGGCAGGCAGACAGTGGAAAGCCACATGCTTTTTGACAGCTGCCTGGCTTTTGATGATATTTTACTTAAATCTGTCACTGCTAATTTTTATTGCAACAAGCCAAGGAAGCAGCTGTTGTGGTCAAAAAAATCTTGGCCATTACTACTTTAAAACAAAACAGAGACCATAACCACACTTGCAAAAAAAAACCAGAGACAACAAACACACTTGCAGAAGCAAACACTGAAAAATACAAAAAAGGCTTTCAAGCATAAACAGGAAAGAGAAACAAGTTACCAGAATTATAAACATATTTAAGATTTCAAAGAATAGAAAGTTCTCACTCTAGAAAATAATAATGAACTATAATTGGATATAAAATTCATTACTGTTTTAGTCACCTAACATATTAGGGAACTACGGAACTGGGATGCAGAGTTTCCTGCATCATTCAAGTACTGAAGACATTACATGCAAATTATTTGTTTACAATGAAACAGGAAGCTGTACACATCCCTATTTCATATAATATGGCATTACATGACATGCAGCAGCTACAAATGTTTCTTGCCAAATTCTGGAAATTCTGGCCTTTATCCAGAAGCCAAATACCTATTTTGTTCTGCATAGGCTGGAAAAAAATAATGTATGTTTCTCTTGAGAACACGGATGTTTGTACGTGACTATTTAGTTATCCCTGACATTTTAAGTTACACAGTTTGTATACTAGTCCTTGTATAGCAACAAATCCTGCAAGAATGAGGATGTGCAATGCCTCTGTCCCAGAAAAACCATGCCTAATTCAGAGAATTTAACAATTTGGAAACATTAGGATGAGATATAAATGGCATTAGGATTAAGAGCTTTGTTCATATATTCTTTGCAAGTTAACCACAAAAAAAGTACTGCAAAAAAAGAGAGAAAAAATGGAATCTTCTAGAATTTATCAGGCTTAAACAAAGCATCTACTTTTGTGCATGGCACACAAATTCTCTAGTGAGCAAATGTGTGCCCATGCCCTCTTTACTTCTACAGCCATAACAACTCTAATGCTTGCCTTCATTCCGATCTATGAACACAGCAAGAAAACCACAGCTCACAATTCACACTGCTGTCAGATGATTACATTATTGCAACTTTCCTATTTTCCTTCCAGCTCCTATTCTACACTAAAGAATTAAAAAGCAAAGTGTTTTTAACCCTCTAGAAGAACAGCTTAACCCAACAAGACCATGCTATTAAGGTCTGGAAACAAGCAATCAAACAGGATGTATCCTTTTTATTTGTGAGGGGACTTAAAAAGTTATGTAAATCTCACTGTTTGGGGTCTTTTATCCTTTTTTAAATTCCTGGGGAGATAATCTGAGGCTTACTTATAGTATCACCTCCCTTTAAAACCTGCAAACATACAGAAGAGCATATTGAAAGCAACAAACAAATGCGCAGTTATTTGGAGGAGGTAGGAAAGATTTCTGTACTGGTAATTGTAAACTCAATGGAGAAAAACTCCCTCTATAAAGAAATATGTCTGGAAAAAGCCAGTACAAAACATATTGGCCTATTAAGGTAAGAAACCTTATCCACGTACTGACACACACTGTGCTGTCTTGTACCAGGCAGGTCTATTTCGCAGGGGACAGAAAGAAAAAAGGCAATAAACTGTGCTATATCACTCAGTCATACAATCTCTGGGCACAGCAGCCACCTAAAACAAGTCCACATTATTAAATACAGTGGTTGGTGTGAGAATGAGGGAAAAAAAGGGCATACATAAGAGCAAAGAGAATCTGATGATGTTAGAGAAAACACCAGATGCAGGGAGAATGAAGACCATTAATACTTATCCCCATTCTTCTACAACTAGGAGAGAAGATCCATAGACATGATCCTAATTAATAAAACTGATGGTATTTTAACACAGTCATCATCAGCCTGGGGGGCTATTTCTCAGGGTCAAGACATAGTTAGGAAAAGCAGATCTATTGCCAGCCAAGTTAAATTCTCTTCAGAGGGACTCATATTTCTGCTGGAAATATTTTCAGGGTTTGAAAACACCTCTCCGCTGCAGTGTCAGTCCCCAGCAAGCCACTTTCCACCTGCATGTCCCTTTGGGTACCAATGCCTGCTGCTAAAACACTTCTAATTCTCAAGAAAGATGGCATAGAGAGAGCTGAGGGTCAATTCTTGTCCCATTGTAGTTACTGGGGAATGCCCCCCCAGCCACATGAAAAAGGGTTTTATTTACAAGATCCCTGCTGGGGGAAAATCCAAGGGGAAGGATCCAACACTGACAGCCCCATTAAACAATATTACAACATTTCCCAGCAACAAAACCCTTTCAGCACTTGGAGCACAAGAAAACAGGCAAGCACTAAACTCTAAATGGCAAAACACAACCGAACACATGTGCCCAGATATCCCAGCCCCACAGAGAGCAGAAGGAGTAGAAGTGCTCCCTACCCGCAGTTCGGCTGGCAGGGCGCAGTCTGCCAGGAGAGCCAGATCTTCCTGCAGCCGGCAGTTACCTGTGGGCTCAATCGTCAGCACTTTCACACAGGTCCCTGGCTTGGAAGAGACTGGAAGAAGCAAAAAAAAACAAACAGAGCAGAGATGCCTAAATTCCTCTATAAACATTCTCTCCCGTTTAGGTAAGAGACACTCCAGGAAAATCAGTATTGCTATGCGGCTTTTGCTGCAAAACACACACAGTTCTTCTGTGTAAACACACGCTCAGCACCCCTCAGCATAGCTGGTGAGCAGGGCTAGAAGGGGATGCACGTGTTGCTGTCTCTCCTCAAACCTCCACTTAATTCCTTATGCTGGAATATCAACTGTGGGAAACACAAAGTTGTCATAGGCATATTTCAAGCCAACTTGCTCTTTGCAATCCATGTTACCAATTACAGCTGAGGACCGTGGATCAGGATACCCTCATCCCTGTAGGAGCCACTCACACACTGCCCTCCCCAGCCAACCACATCTACTGCTGACAGTGTCACCTAAGGTGAAGCCAATGCCAGGAAGTTCTGAATTAAAATTAATCTGCTTCCATGCTTCTCTGCTGTGTCACGTGCTCTCATGGGTCCCATTTCAGCTGTGCCATCCTAACTTCACTGCAGGGAACAAAGGGATTTATTCTTGTTTAGCCAATAAGTTCTGCATGCTCAAGTCTGTCCTCTACTCTCTATCTGTAGATCCCCAAAGTACAAAGATCCCCAAAAGCACCTGGACTCTTGCATATGCCTGTGTTCTCTGCAAACGTTAAATAAGCATCACTACCACCAAAGAGCTCAAATAAACCATTCAGAGATGGCAACTTCATTTGCCTTTTTCAGACCTACTGTGTCTTCCTGTCCTGCCCTATCAGCCTACTCAATGAAACAGCCAAATAAAGGGAAAGCAAAACCACAATCATACTTCAGCCGCCTTGTTATGACCAAAGTTCCTGTGGAGCTCCCAGAAGCCAATCTTAACTTCAAACAAGCAGCAGCTCAAAGTACACCCAACTATTGTGTTATGATACCACCACCAGCACAGCCTTCCCTCTTTCTGGCCACCTCCCTCCTTTAGCTCCCCACCTCAGGTTTGTTTCCAGGTCAGCATGGTTTGCGGTGAGGACTAGAACATATACGATGCTCAAGAGTCCCAGGTATATAGAGAAGCTTGTGAAAAAACACAGAGTACCCCCAGAAAATGCAGAGTTGTGGTGAAGAAGGCTTGAGATGCTGCTGGTAGCCAGAGAGACGCAGAGTTAACTCTGAGGCATTCAGAAAAATTTCTGACAAGTATGATTCACGGCATTAAAACCCCTCACAGGTGAATCACGCCACCTTGAGACCTCATTTCTCCTGACATTTTGTGCAGCATTACATGAGCTACATCGGATGACTCCATTGGGTCGTGGGCGAAACAAGACCACAATGTGCCACAAAACAAGTTCTCCACCCCCTCCTCCACATCACTGCAGCACCCTTCAGATATGCCACCACTGTACTTCGAAATAGGCTACATATCCCAGAGAGATTATTGGAAAGAGAAGGATAATCTACCGGTACAAAATAGCCAGGTACCATGATTGCTACACACAAAGCTCACCAGCAAGGAGAAAGGCCGCCCTAATAGCACGAAACACTTCCCTCAGATAGATGACTGCGAGGGTAAATAAGCCAAGAGGAGACCTGGCACCAACACAAACCAGACTGAGTGCATTTTCTCAAAGAGCCCTCTCCACTTACAGACCAGCGTGAGAGAAGCAAATCTCTCACTGTGAAATTAGAAATTCTTTTTGGCAGAGAGAATCATTTGTATTTCTGTTGTGCTTATTGTAACAGTCACCAGATAAGTCAGGCTCTGTAAGTGCTAATGGACCCATCAAGTTTTAAGCAGTAGTCAAGGCAGAGTTCTTCTCTTGGGATCCACAGAGCATCTGTGTCTTTTCACAGTGACACACAAAAGAACAGTGATTTGTCTGAGAAGCAAATCTATTCAGACACTGCATCTCTCAAACACAAGAGAACAGCGTTTGGTATCACAGGCAAATCTTTCCTAATAGAGACAACAAAAATCAAAGTGGTGAAACAGGAATAAGCTGTTGGCTGCAAGCAAGCAGTAGGAACCATGACCTTGCTGCAGGAAAGAGGAATAGGGGGTTCTAAAAAAAGCAGCAAAAACAATGCAAGGAGCTGGAGGGAGCAACCCAACTATGGCTGAAGTTGAGAATGGAAGATTTTGTCTTTCTTCCCAGTCTAGCCCAGCTGCACAGCACCAAACATCACCTACCACTTCATGAGCTGCCTTGGTTTTATTGCTCAATACTTCTCTGTAGTCTTCCATTTAAATTGAGCCAATGCACCACAAAACGTCAGAGCCACAAAAGCCACACCAAACTCCCAAACTCTTCAAAATGATGCCACACTCAGATACATCCTCCTCACAATGCCACAATTAGCTATAACCACAGATTCTGTACAGCCAGTGTCTCTGCTACAAAGTCAAGCATGACAAACCTTGTTCTCACCCTTTTTGCCCTAAAACTTGACAAAATAACTGCAAAACATTTAATTTCTAATACATAAGCTTCCAAAGGAAGGATTATGGCTTAATCTGGACAAATTGTTTGAGCTCTTCCAAACACTGCAAGTTTTTTCTCAGTATAGACAAATATACATGTGGAAGAAAACAGGCAGGCGTTCACACCTAAGTATATCTCAGGTGAAACAGAAGGCACTGGGTCATCCTCTTCCTAAACTGTCTGTGCATGCCAAGATACTAAGTGCTTTTGAAATACTGATTAACTCTAGATAATGAGATTGCAGAGACTGCAATTATCCAGTGGAGCTGCAGAGGCTTGAGTTTATTTTCACGTTTCAATTTCATAATACAGATGCAAGAGATGGCCTTGCTCTGCAGACCTGAAGCAGATGTCCATTCCACACGAAGCACTTTGAGCAGGCAGAGGTTTCTAATGCATTCAAAGTAATGCTTTGTCAAGTGCCAGACATGATGCAATCTAAGATCTTTCCAATTTTCAACTTTTGTAACTCTTAGATATATTAATTTCTGCAGAATCAAGTTTTCCTGGCGTCCATATAAGATCTGATGTAAGAAACAAACTTTTAACAGACCTATCAGCAGTTCTGTCTATTCCTTTGAATTCACCCTGTCATAAATGACAATCAAGCTTAGTATTTTCATGAGTGCTTTACACCACCCATTGAGTATGTCTTCTGTCAGGCCTTAGAAATGAAGAGCAACTGTTCCCATACCAAAGCACACAGAAATTAAATTATTTATCTGATGCCCTCCAGGAAATCTGCATTATATTTCCAAGTGGAGCTTGTATCAGAAACTTCCAACTAACCTGAAACTTTACCTCATCATTTTCCTTTTTAAACCCCACCAAGAAGTCAGCTTTCCTGAAGTTCACAAATTTAAGCACCTTATTTTCCTCCCACAATACAACATGAGATTTTAACTAGATGAATTAAGGTGGAATGGTCACCTTCAGTGTCTCAGCTAGATCCTGGGAAAAAAGATAAAAAGGGGAAAACAGATCTCCAGCATCTCACTGACTTACTCTGACATCAAAAGATGCCACAAGATCATTTTGTTACCTGATTGTCTGAGTACGTTTTATTTTATATTCATTCACCACTCCCCTTTTCTACCACTTATTTATTGCAAACCGGTATCTCACACTTTTTGTAGCAAGAAACCAAGAAATGCATTTCTCATCTCTTCAGATCCATGTTTACATTTGTGTTTACATGGCAGAAGTAAGACTTATGGTACAGCTTCCCTAAGGACTTGAACCCTGGTCTACATGGGAATAGCTGCGCCTCGGTGATCTTGTACCCTCCCACCACCAAACAGCTACACGTGCCCAAGGGGAGACATACACATGGTAATATCTTCCATGGGGTTTGTAGATGAGGAATTTCTGGAGCCAGAAGTATCCTCTCTCTGGGTTGAGCCCTGCAACTTCAGGAGGCTGCATAATCACAGCTGGTATTCAAAAGGGAAAGGTGGAATAGTTAGACCTTTACCTCTTAGATCAAGGAAGAAGACACTATTGACTTTAAAGCCACAGACTGGACTCTCTTCTCAAACCAAAATTAACTTGACTTCTCAAACCAAAATTAACTCAGAGCACGGAATGATAATTAGATGTTTTCAGCCTGAAGGTTTTGTTACCTGATATCTTTTTTTACTTCATGAGTAACACCACTTTGCCCTACTTGTGCTGTTTTGATTCCTCTTCACGTGTCCCTTAGCTTGAGCTAAGGAGATGATGATAAACTCCAAGTGTTGGTTTTCATGCAATAAGTTTATGTCATGATTAGATCACAAGCTATTAGGATAACAAAAAGTCCTTAAATAGAGGATTGTATCACTTAAGGTTTGACACATCCATGTGTTATTAATACACACACGTTTCAGAAATACTTCTCTGCTTTTAAAAGAAGTGTTTTATCTCCCTCTGCACCCGTTTTGGGCCAATTATAAAACATTTTACTTTGGTTAGGGGTCAGATAAACTCGGAAAATGACTTTTAACTGTACATATTTTATCTCCCCAGGGATTGAAACAAGCTCTCTGCTAAAAGGCACTTCCCAATATACCCCACCATACTCCACTGAATGTCTGGCAACCACAGCAAAGTCCTGCTACCACTATAATGAAAACACTTAATATAAATGATAAACATGCTTGTGTCAGAAACCATTACAGCTGCTCTACAGAGGGGCCATGACTGAAAATTATCATGCAAACACGGGAATTCCACAACAGAATCCTTTTCTGGAAGGCCCCAGGGACACCATGAAACATCCACCATCACACCTCCCTGTTTCTCCCTGAAAGGGCACACAGGCACAGCAGAGAGAACAGCAAGCAAAATGCTTACCAAATTCATAGACTTTTTTACATTTGGTCTCCAAATCATCGATGAGGTCCTGCAGCCGACACTGCTTGGCTAACCTCTTGCAATCACTGACGTATTCTACGTCGATATCAAGACGACCTGTCAAGAAGGAATGCAGTCAGCTCTTTTAACCCATGGACTTAGGGGTAAAAATGGCAAAAAATTATGGTCTGAATTTCTGCTCGATGGCACAGAAATTAAGGAGTTACACTGCCTCACTTTTCAGCTGAGTTGAGACGCAGTCCCAGATGCTAAAACTTGGTACCCCACCACCCACCACTTAGCAATCGCATTTTGGTATTTAATTCACATTCCCACTTTCCAGCTATCCTAATAGCTTCATTCAAGAGTCCAAAGACTAAACAGGCTATACAAAACATGCCTAATTCCCTCAGAAAAGAAAAAAATAGCAGCACAACATGACTGCCACTACTGGCTGCCTGGCTTTGGGTAAAAGAAGACTTTAGGCTCACAAGTTGTCATCCCAGAATCTTTTACAATCACCGAAAACATGACAAGGAACATTTCTGAACACACTGGACTGGGGAAGGAGAACCTTGCAGAAAATGTTATTTTCTGGCACCCCCTCCTGGCCTGAGACAGTTCAGCACTTAGCATACATACAACACAACATCAGGCATTTTCAGAGAAGGTTTGGGATCAACTTATGTTCAAACAAAAATTATAGGGAGTAGTCAAAGCATTCAGCACACACTGCTCAGGTCTGCCAGACTGAAAATGTTTTATGTGGGAACCTGGCTTTACCTTCCTTAAGTTAAAAATACATTCTCCAAATCCATCCAACCAACCCAACCTAAGCTGATTTTGTCTTTAACTGACTGTATAGTCACTGGCAAGGAAACAACTGGCAAAAGGTACAGACAAGTTGGAAGAGCTGGTGATTGCTCACATTCTCCCCTTCTGCCAGCAGGGAGGATGTGTTGGTGACTGCTGCACCCAAACACAGCCAAGTGCAGCCTGGGCCACTCAAACAGTGCTGTGGCAGGGGCACAGACAGCTGCCCACCAGCCATGAACACATACACTAGAGGGTAAGTCATTTACCTGTGTATAGATACTGCAGAAGTGCACCAAAGGCTGCTGGGTTAATCTAAAAAGAACAAAAAACCATGAGGAAGTTGCCGTTAGAATTCCCAGAAACTTAACAACAAGCTTGAAACGTGATCCTGAATAGTCAAAAAAATCCCACTTAAATAACAACTCACGCACTGCACCCAATTTCTTTGCTCCTCATGCTGCCACTCCACCTGGCTTACACAGCTCTTTACTGTATCAACTGATACTAATCCCACAAGTGCCTCGGGGGCCAGGACTTGACTAATGGAGGTGCTCCAAAGACATGGTTGTAATACAGGCTCTGTAAAATCCAGCTTTTCACTAGATTTCACATAAACATTTCCACCCCTTCATAATATGAGAGGAAAGACATGTGCTTGCACAAAGAGAAAGGAGAGCAATGTCAAGAGAAACTGGAAGTATGTTTGTGAGAAGAGGTTTTGCACAGCCAGAGTCAAGGTACAGAAATGTGTGCTGGAGTGTTGGTGATTAATGGATGGAATGTACTTATTGCCTATTTAGTTATTAGTGCAAAGACAACAAAAGGGACTCAATTAGCACCAATTATGGAGGTGATGTCTTCACCACACACCACCTGTTCACCAGGAATTAGACAGACCCAACTCATCCCACAGAGGGGTTGTGATGCAGCTGGCAACAGCTACCTGGTACTGCAATTAAGATATCTGACAGAAAGAACAAATGGAAAGTGTGCAGTCTGCAGCCTTTTGTTATCTACATAAGATGCTATTTTACTGCATAAAGCTCTTCTCCTCAACTTGGGTCATTCTGAGCTCCAGGAACAACTCACTGTGGAAGTTAACGCTCAAACTGTCTTTCCTACTCGCTTTCCTCACAGAGTTGGAACAGCAGAAGAAAAGAAAGACCTGGAAAAACAATCCTGCTCACCAGTGGATGCTTCAACACTATCATATTTTTCCCCTTCCATTTGGTCTCAAACATCTCTGCAAAGTAGGCGCTGCGAGCGCTGAGGATGCAGCGATGGGCACAGAAGGATTTGCCGTGAACGATGAAAACGATGTCGCTTTGGTAACCCTGCTCCAGCAACCTGTAGGGACAGAGAGAGAATGAGACAGGAGAGAATGGAGTAAAGCTAGTGGGGGACATGGTACAATTAGGTCTAAATGAACAAATACCTCTGGGCATTGCAGTCTCTCCCTGACCAGGTGACAAGGCCAGCACTGGGGCTGGTACTTCATACACTAGACTGGGATCTGTCCCTCCCTTTGATGTCTCAAAGAAGTTTTGTTAGTGCGCAAAGGCAGGAGAAAGAAGCCTTCCTGCCTTAGGGGACCACCTGAATGCAGGGAACAGATTTTGAAGTGGAACCAGTTGCCTCCAAACACATCTCTACAAGTTAATCCTGCTTTTTAAATTGTTGATACCAAAAAAGCTCTGCAGAAGGACACACTTTCAAAAGCAATTACCCCACTACAAACTAAAGTACAACCTTCCCGCTCCCTGGACACTATCAGCATGCATGCTTTAACCATGCAGCAAATAGGAGAGGACTTGATGTCACCCACCCTCAGAAGGAAGGATGTGACAGGCATGAAAAGCAGGCAATTACCACACCAGAGGTGACGCATTCTTTATGACTGCGTGCCCATACCCTCCTCCTTTAAAAGGAAAAAACCAAGACTGCTGTTTCTACAGTTCACAGTAACCATCACCGATGTTTCCTAATGCCTTGCATACATATCCATATATAACCCCTTGCATGTATATCCTCACAAACATCCCCAAGAGGGGTAAACTGGTGGACATCAGGCATAATGCTTCTTCTAGAGAGCAGGGCTGGTGCACAGAAAGGTGTGGGGTCACACAACGAGATGATGCCAGAGCAGAGTCTTGATTGCTGATCTCAGTCTCCTGCCACTAGAGCATCCTTCCTACTAGTGTCTTGCCCAAAACCAAAAAGAAGCATTAGGGGAGTTTTTTTGTCCCCCTTACTGTTGCTCTTTGCCTCAATTTTAACACAAGGTCTGCCTGGAATGAGAAGCAGAAACCAGCACATTTTAGCTTCATGTGTGCTCAACCCTGCATGAGCCACAGAGTCACCAGTGCAGTGATAAATCATCCTGCAAAATTTTAGTCCCCCGAAAGCCAGAATCTGATTCTACTCAGATAAACGAGTTTCCTTCCTTCCCTCCTTCCCCATAGCTTCAGAAATTAGGACTCTGTATTAATGGAAAGATTGTCAGATCTTTCTAGGACTTACTAGCTCTCCAGTTTCGAAGATACAAACGTTGATACCTTGCGGGGTTTTTTAAGTTGGTCCAATGGGAAATAAAAGGAAAAAACCCCAACAAGTCTGTGCAATAACATCAGAACTACCAGGGCAGAGAAACATCATGAAAAGATTGACACTATTCCTCTACTCCTAAGCAAGTTAGGCTGCTACTCATGCTCTAGACTATGACTACAATGTATGACAGGCAACTTTCAGAAGTATCTTAACATTAACAGATTTTAATGAACAAAAAGAAAAAACTGTCACTATGAGTCAGTTTGAGGCTTCTTAAAGTGCTCTGTATTTCACAAATAAGAAACCTGTTATCAGTGCTGAAAACTTCTGCTTGCAGGCTATAGCACCTTCAGGCCTGAAATTTCATTTCAGTTGATACATTATCCTAAATTGCTAAATTGGATGTGGTTTTAGTGATCTGATTTTGGTTTGACAGTCCAGGGTGACAGCTTAGTGCTTCTGAATTTTAAAGACCGGTTTTCTTTGGCTCTAGAGTCTGTATCTCAGTCACTAGAGGCTATATTTTATATGCATGCACACCTGGAAGTCATCCCTTATGGCCCAAAGAAATATCCCTCAGGAAGCTCTACATGCTCAGGAATGAGACAGAGTACTAATCAGTTACCTTTCAGAGCTGCCCTTAGCAGAGATCAAATATGCAGGTTAGCAGCTAAGGAAGGATGATGGAATGCTCTGCACATGCCTCATCTGCTTACCTCTGCAGGAAGACATCATAGTAGTCCCTCCTCATGCACTTTGCCGTGATCTGTTTGTACTCCTTCAGCAGGCGTCGGATGGCATCGCTCAGGGCTCCATACAAACAACGCTCCCCATCAAAAGTGTTGGCCTCACATTTTGCTCCTGCAAAACCACCACAGGGTATGTGCCAGCGGGCAGAGTCAAATCCTTCTCAAGTGTTCCCAGATGGTCACTAAACCAGCATGACTTTTGTCTGGTGACACGTTTCACTGTGATCCCCCGTGCTGCTGAGCATATTTACAAAAACTAAGCTTCCCTCACATGTGTACAACCTAAAGGTGCTGTCCCACAGCCAAATCCCTTTCTGAAGATGTCATGACTCATTTGTCATAAAATGACCTGGGTACTAAGTCTCTCAGCATGCCTCCAGCAGTGTTCTGGGAAGACAGATCTTACTTTACAAAGAGTATGATCACTTACTGGACTGTTAACAGCTCCTCCTAAAAAGCATTTCTGCTTTGCGTAAGGCAGAAGATGCCTCTATAGGCTGGACTCTGCTAGAAATTTGGAGGGCATTTGCATTTTGCTATTTTAGAATTACATAAGTGGTTGATTAAGATGCTGTGAATGTAATAAAAAAGACAGACCTTTTGAGATCTGACTCTGCACTCTGATTCCTCTCCCAGAACACCACCACTACCCAAGGGAATTTTGGTGCTGGGAACCAAATGGGCAAGCACTTGGCCTGGATTATTTGTCTTGCTGTGTTTGAGATTAGCAAAATCCCTTGCATTTCATCTTTAAATCCTGCTTACAAAGCCAGACTATCAGAACAGTAAGAAAATCTTACACAGGCAAATCTTCACACGAAGTACAACCCTTACATCAGCATACTCCCAACAGCAATGCACACTCAAAAAACACCAGCTGTTATTTCAGAAAGCCATACTGCCTTGAGCCACCACAAGAAAGCTTTCCTTTCTGTGCATTTTCAAGATTTCAAGCAAAACAAGAAATTTCAATCAATTTCAAGAAGCAAATTCAAGCAGCAAATGGCCTGCAAAAGGGACTGTGAAAGTGTGTCCAGGACTCCTATTGCAGCCTGAGATCGCTGATCAGACGGTTGGTGGTAACAGAAGAAGTTTCCACAAGAGACAGCTAGAAGGATATCCAATCCCAGTGGACCGATATGGATAAAGATACTGCACCCATAATCAGGACACTTTTGCTCACCATTGGCTAGAAGATAGCGTACAAGCTCCTCATGTCCACACAGGCAAGCGTAATACCTGAGAATAACAAGAGAAAGAAAATCAGATACAGCAGGAAGCAAAATGCAGGCACACCAGGGCACACACACCACAGCAACGGGAGCATCCCTGAGAAGCTTTGAAGATGACTCCTCTTAGGAGTAAGGAGTTGCTACTGAGTAGCACAGGAGTCTGATCCCAGCAACAGACTAAGCAGGATATGTTCTCAGCACTCCTAGGCACTGCAAGGAGATCTCAAGGTCCCAGTCTCAAGGTCCTGCATCTTCTGCTGCACCACTAGCTGCCAAATCCATCCTCATTTTAATGGAGACTATTTCATGGGCACTCAGCAATTCTACTGAATTATCAAAAACATTCCTTGCTCCTTCTGCTGTCTGACTGCTGCACACTGTGATGAGGGAACGGCACTCACACTGGATGTACAGCAAATCCACTCCTCTAAATCCTACTTAGGATGAGTTTTGTTTTCTCTTTTGTGGTCTGAGCCTTTCATGATTCTCCTTCACAAGCACCTCAAATAGTCCTACAAACTAGGAGAATCCTGTAATGTGCACTGGAGCAGCCAAATGTTAGTCTACATTTACTTTGGGAAGTTATTCTGTACTCTAAATATACTGCAGATGTCTAAATGCACTTTGGAGTTGTGAGGAAGCAAAAAGCCCACACCCCACTCCTCAGCGCCTGCACAAGGATTCCTCATTACCTACTGCACCTTCAGAGCCCTGCCAGATACACTGTGATCCCACAGTCACTTTGCATTTCATCAAGGCAAGCCTTCACCTGAAAAGACATAGTAGAATGCCATAGACTTTGATGGGGAAATAGGCTCATGTAGCCAAGAACAGAGTGCTTAACCCAGGCAATTCGGTCACAAAATGAACCACCCTTCTGAGCATCACTACAGCAAGTGTCAGTCAGATGGGGAGACAAAGACGTATTTAGCACCACACTGGCAGAGAAGAGAAGCAGAACTATGTAGCCAAAGCTCCCGAAAAGCAGAACTTGAGACATTTTCTAACAGTGCCCATGGCTGCTGCTGCTGCTGAGAGAGCAAAGCAGCTCTGAAGGCCCTACACCCCACCCAGCCAGCGCCCCAGGCTGCAGCACTCACAGGGGTGTGCTGTCCCACTTATCACGGACATTAATTTCCACATCTCGCTGTTCAAGAAGGTATCTGGAAGAAAAGGGAGAGCAAAGTTATAACTAAATGCAGCTACTGAGTCACATTCTCCTCTTTCAGATATGTAACTTTGAGTTCATACAGTGACTTCCAAAGGTATGATGGGATCTTGCATTGGATTTGGGGAGCTGTCAGCTACAGCTGAAGGGGCATCAGTCAAACCTTCAACCCAAAGTTCTGCAGCATGGTCTGGCAGCTCCCTTCAATCTTAAGTGGTGCACATGGGGAAAGAATGGAATCAAACCCACCCCCAACAGGTCTGCAATCACAAAAGAAGCCTGAGCACTTTACCTTCTCCTTCTCCAACTGTGTTCACAGCCTGGATGCTTACAAATAAGTGGTCAATTCCACAAGGCCAAAGTTAGACTCCCATCCTGCTTCTGGCTTTTCCTGACACACGCAATAGCATCAGTGTCACTCCAGACTGCTCTGAATTCCTGCCACTTCCTTGTCCTGCACATTTAGGCTAGATCAAATGCTGCCAACACTCCCTCTCTAGCATATCTAGAAGCCAGGCTTTGCCTTGCAGACAAATCTCCTACACAGCCTGGCTCCTGTTAGAGCCTGTCCCCAACTACTGCAACAACCACCTCTGCTAACCACGCATGTAAGTCCCTCTCAGCCTTCATAAAGATTCTCAAGTTTTGCCTCTTTTATCATCCACCACATCAGTCCTCCCTTTCACTCCCTTCATCTTTCCTGTCTCAAACACCACGTTCCTCTGACCACATTCAAAATACCAATCAACTCAGCTCCTTTGTACTCAGTCCCACCTGCCCCCCTGCTTTGACAGCATCCTCAGACAAACCATTTCTCCATTATCACTTCTACACTGGTCATCTTAAACCTCTGCAAGGCCAACCCCCAGACCCTTTATTCTGCAGTAAACTACAGGCAATTTAGTGCTTGCATGATTACCATATAACATGATTACAAAGGATAACAATGTTCTCCAGATCTCTATCTGCACACTTATCCTGCATTAGCGAGCACCTTGAAACAGAGGCTCCTTCTGATTATCTGGAAAGATCCACACACTGGTAGACGGAAAAATCAAGCAGGATAGAAAGGTGAAGGAAAGTCTTACACTCAAACCATGAGATGGAGAAGAGTCTGTTGTAAACCCTGAGCCTTTTGCATGACCACAACCCTTCACCCTGCAGACAAGCCCATATCTCCTGATCCAAAATCACTGCAGCTGAGCCGTGCTGCTTTGACGTGAGCAGGGAGACTTGATCTGAAATGTGGCATCCCGGTATTTCTCAGAGATTCTCCCACAGTCTACACCACAAGGTGCCTAAACATTTCCACGACGACTGCCTCCCAGGAATCCAGCTTCCTACCAACCCCAAAACCATCTGAGTAGAGAAACAGCAGCTGAAGAGACGAGCCTTGCGCAAGGCCATTTGCCGCTGGCAGCAGCATCCACACCCGCGGGTACGCAGTGACCGTCTGACACTCGGACACCTGGCAGGGACCCCGCACAAACCGAAGCACACCGGCGAGGAGCCGGTGCACACGCAGCTCCCTGGGGTGCAAGGCGCACCGAGGCGTGAAGAAACAAACGGCTCTCCCCGAGGCCGCGAGAGCCGCCGGGGAGGCCCGGTTAGGCTCCAGGTAAACCCGCCCCGGCAGGCCCGGCCCCGCAGCCCGGGTGACCAGCGGTCGGTACGGGGGGGACGCCGGGACCCGCTCCCCGCCCGGCCCCGGCCCGGCCCCGCTCACCGCACGCGGCTCACGTCGCCCTTCTTGCAGCTGGTGAACAGGTCGCTGGTGTCCATGGCCGGGACAGGCGGCGGGGCGGCGGCGCCGCATTGACGCGGAGGGCGGAGGAGCGGCCGCGGGGAGCGGGCCGGGCCGGGCCGGGCCGAGGGGCAGCGGCGGCGGGGCGGGAGCGCCGGGCGATGTAAACACGGCAGCGCCGCCGCCCGCCGGGCCCAGCGCCGGGGCCCGCAGCGCCCCCCTGCGGCGCGGAGGACCAGCCGCCCCCCGACACGCGTGGAAGGCGGGTCCGGGAAAGGGCGGCTGGGCCGGGACACAGCCGAGGAGGGGACCCGGTCAGAAGGCGGACGGGAGGTGTCTGGAAGCACATGGCAGGGCTCTCTCTGGACCACCTCTGCAGCTGTAATGAGAGGGGAATCTCATTAATCCATATAAATATCCCAAAGGTGGGTGCCAAGAGGATGATGCCAGACTCTTTTCGATGGTGCCCAGCGACCTGACGAGGAGCAATCGCCATAAACGAAAAGTAAGTTTCACCTCAGCAGGAGGGAGAAGTTCTGTACATTGAGGGTGGCAGAGCACTGGAACAGCTGCCCAGGGAGGGCCTGGAATCTCCCTCTCTGGACACATGCAAAACCCACGCAGATATGTTCCTGTGTATCCTGGTTTAGGTGACCCTGCCCTGGCAGAAGGGTTGGACTAGATGATCTCCAGAGGTCCCTTCCACCGCTAACAATTCTGTGATTCTCTGTGGGGTCCAGCTCTGGCGCAGGTGTGGGATGGTGGGGAGCTAGGTGGGACACACGTGGCACAGGGCTGGGCACACATGCAGGGGCTCTGCTCTAGAACAGAGGCTTGTGCTAAGCCACCCAAGCAGGAAAGATGGGTCCTGGGCTGGGCCTGTAGGTCTTGGGTAGAGCATCCCAGGAGAGGAAGCCTCTTTCCCACAGCCTGGGCACCTGGCACAGCTCAGGGGTTCCACAGAAACCTGGGATGGGAGAATTAAGTAGTGCACTGTGGGGAAGGGGGGGCCAGGCTGACCAGCCCCATCCCAGCAGAGGGACCTTGGCTGACAGTGAGTTACCAGATCCAACACATGTGAATTCAAGCAGATCTAACCAAGCAAAGCACTGCACTCAGATCAGTGTTCGGACACCCAGTAGGTGC
Organism: Pseudotriccus pelzelni; assembly: GCA_035584735.1. Lineage (NCBI taxonomy): Eukaryota > Metazoa > Chordata > Aves > Passeriformes > Tyrannidae > Pseudotriccus > Pseudotriccus pelzelni. The sequence goes on along the minus strand of JAWMRA010000023.1, from coordinate 11,312,576 downwards.
ATTTTATTGCAAAGAAAACAAAACCACAACCCTGTTACCTCCAGGGCCAGACACGAGTGTTTCTAAGCAATCCCAAGCGGTGGCCAGGGCTTGCAGACAGTTTAGGTCCAACAGGAATGAAGGTGTTGAGAAGAATGGCTGGGAGCCTGGCTGTCAGCTGAGATGAGCCCACGAGACTCTCATGAGCCAGCACAGATGAAGGAGCTTGTTGTCTCTGTTCCAGCTGCTGCAAACTCTCTGTGAAGGAGAGATGTGCTCCTGCATGGCTGCAAAGGCAGGTTGGAACAGATGAGTTGCTGACATCAGTGGCTGCTGTGGGACCCTGCTGCAACGCTCTAAGGTCAAGCTGCAATAATCCATAGGATAACATACCTTCATTTCACACAGTATCCTGTGCCAGAGGGATCCTTAAGGTGGTATCTTGAACTGAACCTGCATTACATACTCCACAGCACAGTTACTGGGTCACCTCTCATTGTTTCTTTCCACCCTACCCACCATGAGGCAGCGTGCAGGATGCAGGGTCCAGGAAGATGATAGACTCCACATTACAGATGCTTTTCCAGACATCTGGGCAACATCTCGGAGTAATCTGAAGCTTGGCCATCCCAGACCACATCTGGCCACCATCCCACAGACAGAGAGCCACTCTGATCTTGGCTGTACCTCCAGATGATGCCACCCCGAGGCGTGCACTTCTCACACCAGCACCCAGTGCTCTCTCTGAAGAACCACCTTCACTTCAAGCCAGAGTTTCTGCCTTCTAGCTGTGGTCCCAAGGAGCAGAAGAGGAAAGTGGAGGACAAAGCAGGAAAATGGAGCTGAGACCGTATTGCTACCCAGATTCTCCACACCGGTGACTGCAGAAAATGTGCCATCTCACTGTTTTGCAGACATGTCCTCACACAAACCATCCCTGACACGCCTGGTGTGAGCCCCTCTGCTCATAGGCAAGTCCTGCAGCCCCTCGTGAATAAAGCAGGTGACTGTCCTAGGCAAGTCAAAGGAAACAAACATCCAGAGCTAAAAAAGGGCAAATGTTGGGGGGTTTATTAAATTTCGTCTCCAACTCCCAACAGCCACCAGGTGTCACTGCGATCAAACGTTTGGCAGATGGAACTATGGTGATGTCCGAGTAGGTGGCAAACAGTTTTCCAGGAATTGCTTTGTCTCCTGTATCTGCTCTGTCGCCTGGCACATCACTCTGAGAAGTCCAGCTTTGACAGTTTTTGTTAAAAAGAAGTTTAACTACATTAAGGTGATAGAAAAGCTTCCTGTTACAAATGCTAAGACAAAGTTTTTCTTCCTCCCTGTGCAGAGCTGGAAACGCAAGCATTGAACAGAGTTAAGTGGGCTATCCAGCTCTTCACAGTGCTCCCCAGCCCACAGGTCCCAGATGACGACCCGTCTCTGCAAGGCTGGCAGGAGAGGGACAACAGTGCAATCGACTTGAAAAGATCAGCCTAGTGCAAAAAAATGATACAGAGAAAAAACAAACAGTAAAGGGATAAAAAGTATCACCAGACTAAAGTGAAATGCTATCAACCAGTAGATTTCTGGAGCTGAACCGGGATCACACAGCCAGGTGCACCCTGTCAGAGACAGCAGAAAATTGTCCTCAGCCTCACGACAGCCACCCTTAGACACTCAAGATCATCTGGATGCTCCAGACAGAAAAGAGAGTCTCTGGAAAACCTTCAGGCCACAAGAAGCCAGAAGAGCAAATGAGGAGAACTTGCTAACTCATCATGAGGCCCACATACCCCCTTGGTTTCTTCAAAGTTTGAAGACTCTACACCAGATCAGGAAGTGCTGAGCCCAGCCAGCAGCACTGCTTTACCACTGCCTTGTTGCTTCTCTGAATTAGGATAGTGGAGAGAAAACAGGGCAGCCAAGCAGCTCCTAGCAGTGACACGCACCAAGGAAGGGTTTTGTGGGTAAAAACTGATTCACCTATAATGGGTGGCTTTATCTTTAATAGCCACTGGGCATTAAAAACATATTTAATGAGGATTATTGGACGTAGAAACATTTACACGGTGAAGCTGCCTAAAGGCCACGGGCATGCCAGGCCCCATTATGCTAAGTGCTATACAAACTCAAATTTTAACTCCATGCTTTAATTTACTTACCATAACAACAATTTGCATTTCATCCTGTGAGCCCCAAAGTGCCATCATCACAGCCACTGGAGCTGTGCAGTGTAACTGCACAGCCCCAAACTCAGCAGGAGCTGTAAGTGAGGGGTTGCCAGAGAAGGGCCACATGTGGCTGTTCATGACATGGACTGTCCCCCACTTCCAACTGCTGGGGCAGAAGGAACTCCTCTGAGCATCTCTGCAACCCTACCAAGATACAAAAGGAACTGATGATCCACTGTCTTCTAGGCAACAGGGAAAGATATGGAGGCAGGCTAAAACCACTGAAAAATGGAATCTGGATAGGAAACCAACGGTTATCACCTTTCTTGATTCCCTTATAGACTGGTATCAACGTGGTCCTACATCAAGGTGATCTGTGATTCGGTTTGCATGCAAAACGCTACACAAACTGAAACAACAGACTCTTGCACCTTGACTTTAGGCACACACACCAGGGATGAACACGCTAAAAATACCTATACATACAGTGATAGATTTACAGGCTCAGCATCAGGCTGCACAACTGGGGCCTTTCTGTACAAAGGTTCCCTTAAAGACCAAGTGTGAAACTGCATCACTCGGTGAGCAAGCGTGCAGATCACCGTAACAGAGAGAAGTACTGTTGCCTCTGACCAAAGCAAGTCCCTCAGTCCCTCCATGACAGAAGAAACAAATGTTTCTGAGGCTCAGTTTAGGCAGGGCTCACAGAACAATTATGCATATTCACGTGCCTTTTATCACACGCCTTCAGGGAGCTGGAGCCTCAAAGTTGCCTGAGGCATGCCTGAGAAATGTTCATTGGGGAGCCCTTAGATCGATTCTCATCTCATCTGGCTTACGCTTGCTTAAATACAGCGATTTTAAAGATGTTACCCCGATTTACACCCGTGGGACATTAAACACTTCCACCCTCCCCTCAGGGCAGGATGCTGAAACGAAAACAAAAGGACCAGAAAATTACCTGTTTCTGAGTTTTAACTTCTCACACTGTTTATAAAGTCTCACATAGTCTTTATATTTACTTCAAAATGACCAACTGAAACCAAACTATCCTGAAAAATAGAACTGGAGTGGAAAAGGCCTGCCAGTCTAAAACTGAGATTTAGACATGCTCATGATTTCCCAGGCTGTTGCATGAAAGAGGCATGTAAATGTCATTTTTGAGCAACCTTCCAACCTAAAGCAAATTTCCAGCTAAGATGCTGCACCATGGCACCGAATTCTCTGCAATCAGTGAAGCAAGGGTAAAGTGCTCAAACTTTGCAAACTCAGCTTGGAGCTGTGGAGCTGAAAAAGAGAGTGGGGCTGTTTGTGGTACCAGGGATGAAATAAGATGACAGCAGGGAGGATTGTTTTCCCCAAATGTAAACATCAGCTCTCATCTAATTAGCAGCTGAATGCTAGAACACTACAAAACCTGTTTTCACATGTGGAATGCAAACTTTGCCGGACATCGACTGAACCCTGGCTCACTTCCATCCAGAATGCACAGGTGTTACTGCACCTGCATGGACTGAATGTGATCTCAAGGTCAGGATTTGGAAAGTAAATTTACTCCCCAAATCTGGACTCTTGGTGGCAGACAGCCTCACCATCTTGCTTCTCAAGCCCAGCCACTCTCAGCCACTACAAGAGAGCTACATTTAAGTGCATTTAAAGGTGATGAAAGCATTGGTGCTACTGATAGGAACACACACACAGAGACCTACAAACCCACCCCTCCCACTTCCCTCTGTTCAGTGATCCTCCTGGCTCCAAGCCTCAGATGCAGGCTCAGGACTTCTACTGGGAAAATTTGCCCAAAGACCTGTTCCAAGGTTTTAAGAAGTTCCTGAGAAGCCACCTGATCCCATAGTCCATCAGTCAAGATAGGAGAGAAACAAGTGTATTTAAGAGGGTGGTTCCCTCCATTCTTTTTCTAAAGATGCGTGTCTTCCTCAAACACATCCACATCCTCGCTCGCCTGCTTATTGATCAGGACATCCCAGCTGTCGGGGCCATTCATGGTGTTCCCACCGTTCACGCTTGGCTTCTTCTCCTGCATTTCCGACTGGCTGTCACTGGCCACATCCAAGGTGGGGTTGTCATGGCAGCCGTTCTCAACAAAGCGCAGCTCCTCGCCGTGTGACTGGAAAGGACGAGAGGAACACAGGTGGAGACAAAGGAGGACAGGTCTCAAAGCTGCTGAGAAGCACAGTCAGACTAGGCTACAAGGGTCATTGAGAACTTTGCAGGGTCAGTGGGAAGAGGTAAATTTGCTCCTAGCCCAGCCTTCGCAATGGAAATGAGCTGTCCTAGGCACAGCAAGAGACAGGTTTGCATCTCTCTTGCATTCTTGCCTGAAGGGACTCCCTCGTTGCTCCAGCACTGTATCCAGCTGTGTCCCGTAAAGGGACAGGGGAGAACAATCTCCCTCTTAACTTTCCAATCCCCTCCTTCCCAATGGCTAAGAGTCTAGCCACCTTCTCCACCCATCCAGTGCTTACCATGTTCTTCATCTTGGGCAGGCGCCTCTGCCAGCAGTTGTATATGAGCCCCAGCACAATGATGATGGCACAGATGGAGCCAATGATCACCAGCACCACAAAGAGCTTCCCATAATCACTGCGTGTCTGGTTGGGGTGTGACTGGCAGCTTGTGGTGGTTGAGTAGTTTTGGATACCAATCTGGAAGGAAGAAAGCAGTATACTAAATGTCCTGGCCTGCAGTCAGGTGGGATCCTGGTCAGACCTTCCAGGGTCCAAGTGTGGGCAGAGGAACTAAAAACCAGGGTTAGAGAGCCAGGAAGTCTAGTCTTATGTGACCAGAAGGCACATAACTAAATATAACACCATTTTCCATGAAAGCTGACAATTCAGCAAATGACAGTAGGCACAATCTTATCTTGATCACCTGCACAGAGATCACACCTATGTGTATGACAAGGAGACTTTCATGGGAGAAACCACTCAAGAGCTCCCAAGACAAACTAAGATGATAGAATCATGGGCCACTGATGGGTACTGAGGCTTTGGTGACTACTTGGCAGAAATATATAATAAATAGGTTTCCATTAAAACTCAGTTTCTAAGAGGGCATAGCGGTCTTTGTGAGGTCTTGAAAGTTGACAGCTGCCCACTGATCCTAAAAGCTTAGGAATAGCTGCCCTAGAAATGGGCCCCCCATGGCTGTCAGCAAACAGCCCCACATCAGTCCCAGTGACTTGGCAGATTTCAAACAGGTTATGTATCAATACTAAGTATGATGGGTGTAAGAGAATATCCTCCCTCCTCCTTCCAATCTCATGCCAGCACAAGGTCAGTGCAGAGAGCAGTGTTTCATTATTGACAGAGCTGGAGAGTTGGAAGCACGTGGTGAGGCTGCTCTGGTAGGACTCAGGTCAACATCAGGCCACAACTGTAAAGTCAGACCTCGCACTAACACAAATCCATCTTTCTGGACAGTTCTAGGTGCTGATACTTTAGTCACACAATTTCTACAGGGTTGGCTTTTTGCACTTTCTCTGGTGTAAGCCAATCAATACAGCACTGAGCACTTAATTTGCTTTGTCTGACTGCACCAGTTTCTTGGGTCAGGGAAAAAAACTGAGAGCAGACAGCCAACAAGGCAGTGGCCCAACCCTGCTGCTAAAATCAGCAAAATTGTTCCCAGTAGTGTAAAAACACCCAAGCAGAATCAAGCCTACGTATCCTGTAAGGCTAAGGGGAAAAGCCCAGAGATCATGGGACTAATTTGTCCTCTTCTCTATCCTCTTCCAAGCTGCCCAGGGTTGGAAAGGAATATGTGAGAGCTAGAGGCAGCTGGCAGAGGAGTCTGGCATCCATCGCCTCTGGTCCTCTTCCTGCCCTTGTTGTCTAAAGGAGTGAAATGCAGACCCTGGATTGCAGGAGGCATGTGAACATGTCAAGAGAAGCCAATGTATATAAAAAACAGCTGTAGGGTGAGTAGGGCCAAACTGGGAGCTCTGCAGCATCCACATTGCCACTGACAATAGCATAGAAGGGATGACACTAAGAATCCCAACAAAGTGAATGTGTGAAAAGCAGTTTCACAACAAAGACAGAAAAGCTGGGAGGGAATAACCCATAGTTATTCTCTTAAAGAGAGCAGACATTTGATGGCCTGGCAACTACCAGTGAGGGGAGAAGGGAGTTTGCCAAGCATCTGACTCATCTGTTTGCCTGCTGTGGGTTCAGTACTTGGTTAGACTGAGATATGCTCCCAGTTTTCAAGTTGCTTATTTTAATTGTATAGCCAGTCTTAAGAAATGGATGCAGGCAGGCAGGTTCTTACCTCAGCTAAGCTCCTCTTAACGTCCCCCAGTGCCATGAGAACATCTTTTGTAGGGATAACGCCTGTAAAGTAGAGAAAGAGATCAGTGCTGCTCTCAGCTCAGGTTGCTCAGTCAGATGTATTCATCAGTCTGAAATCCTCATCAGGATGGAGGCAGGAGAACACATTTTTGTCCATTGGTGCTTTATGTCAGGAGACTGAAAGAACTCAAGGACCACAAACAAGGGTACCTCCAAATATTCTCTAAAAAAGGAAAAAAAAATCTAGGGAAAACTGATACCAAAGCCACCTAGATACCCTTCCCACTGCCACAGCAGCTTTCAGGATCTGTGTCTGCACTGGGGAAAAGCGGCAATATCAAAAAGTCATGGATGGAGGGTCATACAGGCCATGTCAACATTGAAGGGCTCTGTCACTAAGTAGGCAACAGAAGCAGTACGGGAGAAGGACCCCCATACCAAAATGGAAATAAAGAGATGGTAAAATGTCCCACATTCACTGGCAGCTTTTGTTTCTTTGGGGATGTAAGGGACACACTATCAAGACTATCCTAATTCAGACAAGACTTAAGAATTGACAGGTTAGGAAGTGAACCAAGAGCAGGACGTCACACCCTGCCATTGCATCCTTCCCATGGAGTACATAAGCATCAGGAGAAAGCTGACAGATAATCAGATGAAGGCAATCCAGGGAGAGAGCAAACTGCAGAGGCAGAGCTTTGTATAAGCAATAAGGGGCAAACCAGAAGGCAGATGTGAAGAAAGAGTCTTACATCCTCAGTCCCCCACTATTCCTCAAGTCCAGTGAACACCAGGAACTGGTGGGATTGAAAAGGACTGGAAAGCAAAAGCTCCTTCCAACATGGCTGAACACACCCATTTGGGAGCCCCTTAAATGCACCCCCCCACCACAGGAAGGCTCGTTCTCCCAGCACTTACCCTGTTCCCCTGCCAGTGTCATTAACAAGTGCTTGTCGTTCTCATTGGGTTTGCTCAGAGAGATCAGCCAGCGGTCCTGCAGTCCATCCGCCTGCTTGGAGAAGGCATCCTCCACCAGTGCCAACAGCTGGGGACCCCTCTCCAACCGAAACTCCTCCTGCCATGGGAAAGGAACCTTGGTGAGCACATGATGGGAACAGGGCAGATGTACCACTGCAGGGCTGGTACTGCCGAGACCCCACACTAGGCGTGCCCAAACACCAGCAGTGTTAAACCTGGTGCAACAGCCCCCTGCACATCCCCAGTGCCCCAGGCTGGATCTGCAAACATCTCCTGATGCACCAGCCCTCCTCCTTGGCTCCTGTGGCTGCCATATGTCCCACACCAAGCCCAGCTCCCCTGGCACACAGGGCTCCTGAAGCAACATTATTGTGTAAGGTAAGAAGGAAGCAGGCTCTTCCCCACAGCCAGCGCTGGGTCAGCGGGTGCCGCTCAGCCTGACATGCTCCAGCCATCCCTCAGCAGGCTCCTTTGCTGCTTTCTCACTCCTGTGTTTCTATTTTTATCTCCAGTTGCCATGCCAACCTGAAGGCCACACAGATGATTAATAAAATGGAGAGTTCTTGTTGCCATGGCAATTTGAAGCGCTCAGGGCAGGCACAGGCCTGTGCCAAAAATGGCCTAATTGGAAAAGACATCGATGACTGGGGCCTGAATCACAAGGGCCTGCCAGTGCCTACTCTCATCAGGTTATGGATTTTGGCACGGGGAGGCAGGAAGAAGCAGCGCCGTGATGCAGCACCATGAACTGCAGCTCCCACTCACGGCCCCACTGCCAGCCTGAGGCTCTCTTTCAGAGGATGCAGAGGAAGGAGGAGCAGCTGAGGCCAGGAGCAGGAGCAGGACAGAAGCAAGATGTTTCTGGTGATGGAGAAAGCAGAGGCTGCAGAGCACTGATAAATTCTTCACGGTGGAGAGAAGGGAGAAGTGAAGGAGTGTGAATGCATACACACCAAGGTAGAGATCACCTCCCGATACACAGCCAGGTACCACTGTTGGGTCAGATCCTGCAGTCCTCACTTGGGCAAAATTCCCAGGTATGTTGAGCAGGAGACGTGCCCAGAAAGAGACTGAAGTGATTCCCTTCTCCAGAGCCCATTGGGAAGACAAACGGCCTTTCAGCTTAACCCAGCAATACAGACATCATCCCTGCAGCAGGTAAAAGCCTTGTGCTATGAAGCATATTAAAGCTTAACCCTCTGGAAGGAGTTAAGCAGCCTACTTGTCCCTCAGCTTTTCAGTGGGACTCGGTACCAAACCAGATCATGGCACCAAAACATAGGAAATGCGTGGGGAATCCCCCTTTGCACTAATTTAACTTACAGTACTTGAAACACAGGTTCTTCCTCATAACCCTGGAAACCCAAACACCACAGGGCTCAGATACAGAAAGCAGAAAACAAAAGGAACAGGCAGACTGTAGGTGAGGTGCCCAAAATGAGTAAACTACCACGGGTAGGAGACAAACTGCATCAAGATCAGTGGAAAGAAGAGCTTAATTCCAGGTTCACTCATGCAAAGTGGTAATGGAAGGCAGGGAATGAAGTGATGCTCATGTTAAATATGTATGTCGACAAATGTCCCTTTGAATAAGGGACACAGCACAAATCATTCACTGGGAAATATGTTTTGAAACATGAAATCAAGTAGAAAAACAGTTCAGTCCTGCCTATCCCAGGGCACCATCTTCCTTCAGCAAGGCAGAACTGAGGATTCAACAGCAAAGACATAATTTGATCAAGAGACATCTGCACATCTGCTTTTCGGTTCTCGCCCTTCCAGTGCTTTAAATAACACAAATGCAAATGACCACAGGAAGGAAGCTACCATGTATTACAAAATTACCTAGTATTTAAAGTCCACAGAGATGGGAGAAAGAGTGATGGGGACTAGGACATGGAGAAAACGGGGCAGCAGGACTGGTTTTCAAGGACTGATTTTCTGTGTTGCAGTTGTTAACTGTAGCAGAGATACTTAAAACCCTTCCAAATGGCTTGTCTAAATCAGGAGGAAACAGAGTGACTTTTCATCTACTCTTACAGCACTCAACCTGCTTTACTGTGTATAGAAATTTACCCATTTTCCTTGTCCCCAGAAAGTTCACCTTAAAAAAAAAAAAAAACACACAAAAAAACCCAACCAACAACTCACCAGTAGCGGCAATAGGTCAGTGCAGTAACATGACCAGCTGGCTCTGCCCAGAGCAGGAGCCTCAGAAAGCAGGAGTGCAGACGCAGGAGGCCAGAACACACTTCCTCGATTAAACATTTTGGTCTCAGGCTGTCAGGCTCATAATAATTTCTTAGAATTATGAAAGGCACCTTGACCCCAGGCCTTTCACAACTGGTTTTTAAGCGCCTGATAAAAGGCCCAGCAGAAGTGAACAAGCCCTTTTACCAAGGATCCACAAGGGACTCTGGGCTCATGAATTAACTGCAGCTTTATGAGGATGGATGGACCTCTGCATTGGATTAGCAGAGCATGGCTGGTTAACAGACCCAGATAACACACAAGATAAGAGGGTGAGGAGAGGAGGCCCTTAAGGAAGATTTAGTGATAGCTGCTTGGTACTTAACACTGTAAATGGGAGTCCCTATTCCTCTGAGCCATCAGAGGATCATTACTACATGCTGGAAGGAAAAGGAAGAGAAGGAAGGACAATTGTACTTCAGTCCTGCCACATTTCCTACCAGTAAGAGGTGCAATGTTAAAAGCTCTCATGTCTCATGACAATCCAGGTACAGACTAGCACAGACTACAAGCAGAAGTTAGTAAAAAATCCAATATGGGACTGACATGTGCTAGACTTGGAGCAAAATCATCTCTCTCCACCCACTCTTTGGAGAACAGGAATATTTCTGTCCTCCTCTCCTTCTCTTCACAGACTCTACAGGGAAGTTGAGATTTACTGCTTTTAAAATGTTTTGTAGTGAAAGCAGAGAAAAAGAGCTGGGTCTGCCTCCTCTTCTCTAAACACCAGTCCTCCTGTGCCATCAAATCTCTTTGGACTGACTTACACAGTCAATGTTATCCGACATATTCAGGATGATGTAATTTTTTCCCGCAAGGTTGCTCCAGTCTTTGCAGATCACCTGGAGAGACAAGACAAAGAACAGCTGAGTTCAGGTAGTGAATGCTGCTAAAAGCACCGGGCACAAGGGGCAGAAACAAGGTGCCATACCCCCTTGAGGAAGCACTTCTCAAAGGATGTGACTGTCCTCTAACTCTCTGTACTAAGGAGGAATTACCATTTCAGTGACAGTGCTTGCAGCAGGAACAAAGTTATTATGCCACCTTGCCACAGACCAGCTTACATTCCATCTCTATCTAGGAGGACTCAGGTTCTCAGTGGAAAGCTCTCTAGCCTGCAGCCTTATCAGCACTTAACATAAAACCTAACCAGGAGCCTCTGCAGACCTTAAACAGACTGGTGAGACAAGGCAGCACTTTGCAGGCAGGATAGGATGCACAGAGGAGCTAAGTCACTTGTTCAGTCTCCTGAGTACCATGGGGCAGAAAGCAAAATTAAAAGCTTTGCTTGGTACTTTCTCACCAATAAGCTCCTGCTACATATCTTCTCTTAACCAGCTGTCAGTTTGCTGGATTCAGGAACTGCAGTTCACCACACCCCTCCTCTCCCACAGGCTCTCCCAGACCAGCATCCTCACAGGTCATTGTACTCTGCTCCACCTGCTCTGCATCTGGTCCCTGCAGGCAGCAGCAGCAAAAATAGCACACTCTTCTCACTCCCTTTCCAGAAATCCTTGGGGCCATTTTTGTCCTGACACTTCCAATAATGCAGGCTGAGGAAACAAGGAGCTTTCTCTGCCTGTGCATGCCCCAGAGGGAATGTGTTCTGCTTCTGTTTATTGGAAGCAGAATTTTGTGTAGCTGGGAAGATGTGAGGGGGCAGGGTTTTCACCAAGGATGATGGATACCCTTAAGAAGTGCCATGAAAAACTCCCTGAAAATTCACTCCCCTGGCTGAGTGAACAGACAAAACTCCTTCCACCAGTCAGACTTAAGGATGGGGTTAAACATTCCCACACAGGGAAGCACCCAAGTATCTCCACTGCGACCTCCCACCCACTCCCTGTTCCCAGTGCTACCTGTGCCGAGTCCCAGGGCAGCTCTGTTGGCAGCACGGCCACGCGGGCATCCCCAGCCTGCGGTGACAAGCTCCTCTCTGCTGCCACAGTCTCAGTGACTGACTCAGTGTCATTCCAAATGGGATCCAACACAGGCTCATCAGCTCTGTCCCACGGAGACACAGAGGTGGGATGCTGCTCACTCCCAGAATGAATCCGGGTGCCAGGGGAGCTGCTTCCAGGAGAGGGTGTCCCCACAGGCATTTCCACTGTCTGCTGCATCTCAGTCAACGTCGTCGGCTCCAGCATCTCCCACCCCATCGTGGGCTCTGAGACCTCCTCTCTGGCCGAATGTTCTTCCACACCAGCCTCCACCGTGGTCTCTGCAAGCTCTGCTCCTGTGGTACTCACAGCAAGCTCTGAATCTGCTCCCCCGATAGCCCAAGTGTCCCCAGTTGTCACCTCAAAGAGTTCTTCTGAAACACTGGGAGATCTTGTAGCAACAGTAGTAGAAAAAATAGAGGACACAGAAGAAGGCAGAAGACCTGGTCCCATGCTGCTCCCAAGGTCTAAGCCTGGAGAAACAGAGTCCTCTTCTTGCCCTCCTATGGCTGTCTCAGTCACAATACCTGGCCTGGCAGAGGCTGTGGAAAACAGAAGGGAGAAGGAGTCCTCCTGGTCCAATGGTTCAGAAGACGTAACTTCTGGCCCGGAGGTCTGGAGGCTCTCCACTCCTCCTCTTGAGTGGTCTATAGGGAGCAGCCCCTCCTCTTCCTCTAGCGTGGAGAAAGGCTTGTGCAAGTCAGGCTCAACAAATTCTGCCGGTGGCTGGACAGTGGCTGTTTCCCAGTTGTCCACCTGTGTCCCATTCCGTTTCAGCAATGCCCTCTGAGACGTAGCAGGAAAGCTGTAATCTAGGAAGAGATCCAAAAGACTTCATGACATATCCAAAGCACCTAAGAACTCTGAAAGGCAGAGAGGTGGCCCCATCACAGGTGTCCAGCCAGAGATGGGGTCAAGTGGCAGAAACTCTCCAAGAGCAGGTAGACAGTAAAAAGAGTTTTGTCACCTGGCATCTTTAAGTTGAGGTTATGAGTGTTAGGAATCGGGCTGGAACCCAGAGATTCATTTCAGATGGGATTCAGAAAGACATGGGGTGCTAGCAGCAGTCAGCCGCAAGCTAAGTGGGAAATACTAGAGAAGAGAAACAAAAGCACAGCAAACCAAATCCTCCTCCCTGGCACACCCAAGTAATACCATCAAAACCTGAATCAACCTGAGCACCTCTGAAATGCAGAATTTTAGTTTGTACAGCACTTCATAGCAGAAAAGCCATCCCACAAACATCTGTATTCTGAGACTCCCATGTCAATAAGGAATAGTTTTGTTTAGCTACAGCAGCCAAATCCATCTCCCCTCCCTCCAGCTTCAGCCCCTGGTAATTCTGTGGCTCTGACCACAAATGCATTTTTTGTTGCTAGACAAATGTAGATGCTGTAGAGAAAGATGCATGTCACAAATGTAAGCTCAGGGCTGGCAGGAGTTAGGGAGGCCAGGAAGGACATGGTACCCCAGGATAAGAAAAGTATCTGTAAGATCAGACATGTTTAGCTCAGAGTGGCAGGCACAAATCCAGCAGGCACAAATCAACCTTCATCTTTCTTGAGAAACTACCCATACCCACGGAGCTCAATTTCAGGAGTTTGCATCCCAATTAACTCCCTTTCTCCCCAAGACAAGCACAGCACATTCTCAGAGAAAGGGGAGGAAGACGATCCCTCCACAGCCAGAAATGAGCCCCCTGCCCTGTCTATGGTTATTAAGAAAGTGACTGTCTGAAATCCCCAAGGCTCCCGTCTCCTCCTGCCTGCCAAAGCAGATGCTCCACTGAGCACAGTGGGCAGCAGCTGCCTGGATGCCTTACAGAGATCTGCACAAACAAACTCCATGCATCCCTGACTCCAATCCACCGCTTGCTGCTGCCAGAGCGGGTGCGAGCTTCCAGGCAGAGGGGGCCATGTCATCAAACACACCCACTGCCTTGGATATTCTCGGGGAATCAGGACTGCCCATGCTACTCCTGCATGCTCTTTCCCACCTGTCCTGAGCGGAGAACACACTGCTCCATCCACCCCAAAACAGGAGGTGCAAAGATGCTCCTGTTTAGCTGAAAGCAGCTTCCCTAACCCACAGCTCATTCCCTACAGGCTGTCAGCAGCTCTTCCCAGATATCGCCCAAGGATGAGCATGATCCAGCTGTTGACCTTCAGAGCCATGGTGCTGGGACTGTCTCCCACTTCTGTCTGTGAAGAGGCCACTGAGATTTACTGACACTGCAGGCAGAAGCCAGGTTGTTTTGCTGCTGTGCTTCACTAGAGAGCATCATCCTGACTGAGGCCCTACTCAGGGACCCTGAGGATTAAAAGATTTTTGCTACCCAACAGCCTTCCTGGTGATGCTCCCCCAGAGGCCATGGAGGCTGCTAAGAGCAATCAGCAGCAGCACAGACAAAAAAAAAAAAAATCTCTCCTCCACTGTCTGGCACTGGTCTTTGCAAAGGCCCACACCCACAGGTACACACACCAGTGTCTGCAGACACAGTCACTGCCTTGCTAGATGGATGGTGGGTAACAGCAGGAACAGCCACAGACCATGGGATTGAGGATGTTTGGTTTGGACACTTCAGACAGATGATAAAAGTTTAGTGCACCTCCCAGGGCTCTGCTACTGCTCCTGCTGCAGGGATACTCAGGGTTTGCACCAGAAACCCCAGCAAGAACCCTGCCTGCCCCGACATGCTGTGGGTAAAAAGTGAGGGTTTCGCCCCTTAAAACAAGGCCCTGTCAGATGAGATGTTATTTTCAAGGATCAGTGATCCAGTCTGCCTTCCCATTAGCCTAAAGACACTCTCAGCTATTCTCGACTCCTCTGCACCTCCTCCCTTCCCTGCTCCTCTTCCCACCTGGAGGAGAGCACGAACTGGCAGATGGGCACAGCAGAAAAACAAACCACGAAAAGCAGCATGAGGTTTGTCCCACGGGAACGAGAAATGCTCCCAGCCTGTCAGCTCTCCTTTGAAGTCACACATTCAACCTTTCCTTAAAGTGCTCTGTCACAAATTAGTTAGCTCCCGTGGGGGAAAGCCCAGCATGGTGCAGCCATGCAGCCTTTCCACCACCAAGATCTAAAGATGCCAGAGGGACTGACGCCTCTGCCATCTCTCCTGGGGAATGAAAGTCCAGGGAGAACCCATCCCACTCTCTCCCAGCAGACTTCCATCTTACAAGGCAGCCAAAGATTGAAAACCTGAGCTACTTCTCTGGGATAACAAATCCACAAAGTAGACGCAGACACAGGAATCCTCACACTTGCTACTAACTGAGTTAAAATTACCACTTGTCATCAGTTTCCCCCCTACCCTGCATACCAAGCTTGGAGAATCTGTCTTCTGTCTGGTTCATAAGACCCCACTGATAAGAAAATGAACTCCCCTCAAATCTTGCGAGGGCTGTTACTCATATTCATGTGGGGAACAGTGACACTTGAGGCATTTTGGTCAGCGGTGCTGGTTTGGGCTCCTTAAAACAAGGAGCTTTCCATACAACCCAGTTACCAAAGGGGTTCGATCACTTCCCAGGTTCAGGGAGAATCACAGAATCATCAAGGTTGGAACACATCTTCAAGATCTAGTCCAACCATCAACCCAGCACCACAATAATCACCCCTAAACTATATCCCCAAGATGCCAATGATGATGAATCATTTCTTCCAGACTTTAGCTAGACATTTAGTTCCTGTCTGGAATCAGCTCATACTGTCTTACAGACAAGGGCATTTGCCAACTTGTCAAGATCAGGTCTCTTTAAGGCACTCATGTTTTGTTTTAGCTTATACCCTTCTTCTACAGTTTGAAGGAATTTTTGCACGCTGTAACATCTCCTTGGTATGATCCCAGCCCCTAAGCTGGTTCCAGCATCTTCCTGCCAAGGCTCCATCCAGACAAGCTGGCCTCTGTCACTCATCATCTGTGCAATGCAGAACTAAGAACTTCCCCATTTGAAGTGTCTTCTCAGCATTTCCCTGGATTGCCCTTTCCCCTAGCCCTAAAGGAATTTGAAGGGCATCTCCCATTTTTAGTGGCTCTTCCAGCATTCTGGTAGCAGTTCCCCTTCATTAAGTGGTCTTCTCCTACAACCCCCTCGGCCCACCTGTTTGTCCTCTACCTTCAGCAGACCTACACGCTGCTCCCATGTTCTGGGCACATGAGAGTGCACCCACGGACTTTACCACCTTCCTATGCCAGTGCTATCCACTGCCATTCCCACCAGCTTTTGTGGAGAGAAACAGCAACCAGAGCAAACAGCCTCTGGAACAGAGAGGCCAGAGAGATGCAGGTGATCTGCGTTCCTGCTGCAGAAATGGGGCAGAGTCTCCTGATAAAGGAGACAGGTATTATGGAGCTGGATGCAATGCCAGATTTGCCCGGCTCCTTTATCAGCTCATCTAATTTCAGCAAGCAAGCACAGCACTGCCAAACCCAAGGTTGCCTGAGGAGGTTGTAACTGCACATGCTATCAGCTCCTTCCCTGCCAGGGTCTGCTCTCTCCCACCACGATCAGCACTAGGCTGCAGCACAGAAGGAGCTTGTGGCCACACACAGAGGTGGCACATGCCACGTACCCCTTTCCAGCCACAAACAAGAACAGCCAAACCACGACGGAGCCAGCCTGATCACAGAGGGGGACAGCTCAGGAGAACTGTCTGCTGGAGCCATGAAACTGTCCCAGCAACCCTGGCCAAACAGTCTAGCAAGGGATGGACCAGATGAGCTAAGCAGGCAGCCACACTTCCACGCCACACACTCCCCCAGAGCTTCTCAGTCACACCATCCCCTTGGGAGTCTGGTTCACCGATATGAAATTCCACACCTCTACCTCACCTCTCTGCCACCACATCATTAGCTACGCCCCTTAATGCTTTCCATCAGTGGTGATATTACTCATATTGCAGTATCCAGCTGCCTCCCACAATCCTCCAGCTTTTCACTTCCAAGCTCTCTTACAAAGACCCTCAGGCACTATTTTCTAACGAAACCATCTTGCACAGCCCTTCTGCTGTTCCAAGTCCTGCCCTTTGCATCTCCCAGCAGACCCAGGTCTGGGTTGCACAGATGCATTTTCTTCACCCAGGGAGATGATTTTCCTTGGGAGGGGTGAACATGAGCTTCAAACCTCTGCAAAAGCCGCCATTCAGGCAATGTCCTGCTTCCTCCGAAATCAATACCGAAACTTCCCTGACACCAGATGGACCAAGACATGGCATTGTGCCAAAGCACGATTCCCCAGCCAGACATTTAATTCATTACATTTCTGCTTCTCCTTCATTCAGAAGAGCAGGTCTCAGTTACTGCCCTACAAGGTTCCCTACCCTGTATTTGCTATTAACAGTTTAAAGCAACTGTGACAGCTCAGGAAGAGGGTGATCCTCATTGTTTTTAGTACACATAACCCGACCATAAGGTCTTTATTGGATTAAACTGAAAGATCATGTTAACCAGTGATTGAATTACTGATAACTAGAGGGCACTGTAATAAAAACAAGAACATTCCTGGGCTCCCACCACAACACATAGCACTATTCATACTAAAGCACCTGCTAACTTTTGGAAGCACAAGGTGCACTCTACTGACTGCTAAAAATGCAGCCAGGTCTGAGGCCGTATCTGCTTCCCTTTTTGCAGTATAAAGCAGTGAGACTTACTGCAAAAAGTCATAGTCCAGCTGATTGAAACTGCAGGGGGATTTCAGAGAGGCAAAATACAATTACCAGTGCTGGAATAGAGCCAGTTGGGGCTAATATACTAATCTCCCAGAAGAGCTTGGAGACGTTACTATCTCCGACTCCAAGACACCAGGTCCACACACACAAAAAGAGATCATAATCAAAAGAGAGACCCAGGGTAGCAAAGTTGTTAGGTCTCGTTATGGCTAGAATTTGCTTGAGGCAGACACCACGCACCAAGTGCTACAGCTGTTCCCCAAATAGCCTCATACCTTTTTCCTGCTGAGCACAGGACTGCAGTAAAGCTGGAATAAGCCATCCTCACCCAAACACAGTCAGCCAGGGACAGCTGCACCAGAACAACACCATGCACAGAGAAACCCTCCTGTCACAGCAGTGTCTTTGCCAGCAATGTCTTGACCGAGGTGGCTTGTCCCAAGACAGATCACCCAATGTGTCAGTGTACACTATACCAGGGCATAAACAAGAGGCATTCCAGGAGCTGAGCTCGGCAGGCGGCTGCTCAGCACTAAGCTGCTTATGTAGACAGTCTTTACCAGGTGCTTCATTTCATTAATGCTTGGGTAGAAGATGGTATTAAGAACTGCAGATTTGCCGTCAGTCTGGATGAAGAAGCAGCAGATTTCAGTAAGGCTGAAAGATACTGGGATCTCTCTAGCCAGAAGCAAGTAATTCATTGCTGAAGGAAGTGAATCTCACCAGCAGAGGAGATGGAAGGTATTTTATTCCATTAGCTGGTCAGAAAACTTACTTTTCTTTGAATACAGTCCTAAGTTGTCTGTCCTGCTATCCCCCATTCTAGCTCTCCTGGGAATCCTTTCTGCTAATTACTATGAATAATTAAAAGATTACAATTTCCTTCCCCACCCCCCAAAGCGCCACATGCCGTCCTAGCAAATCACCAATCTGTAAGACTAGATTTGATATCTCCCAGCATAGTCATGCCTTGGTCTTCAAGCACCTTGGAGCTGAAAGAGCAGACCCTGGCCAGTCCACCATCACACTGGAAGATGCACTCCAATCCTTGGAGGCTCAGCTGTTGGGCACGGGAGAAGAGCGACTAAGTGACCTCATCCACTAGAGAGTCACAGGCCTTGCATCGGTTTTCAGAAGCCCACACTTCCCAGCAATTAATGATTAGCCTGCCTCAACCTAGAGCCTTCACTGGAAGGGGAACAGATGGGATGGTGCTTTCTGACCACAACAAGGGAGAACACTGAGAGGTGCAAACAAGGGAGCACTCTGGGATGGACACACCACCACATAACTCTTTCATTAAAAATCAGGGACTCAAAGAAACCTACAGTCCTAATGACTCTCATCTTCTAGCCCTAAAGCTAGATGGCATCTTGCATTTGTTGCCCAGTGTGATAGTAGGAAACATGATGGACTAGATGCCTCCAGGCAACACAAGATGGGGAAGGTGGGAAGAAAGGAAAGAAGGTCAGGAAGGGCCAGATGTGAGTCCCTGCAGGTTCACTCTGTCTTCAAAGTTGATCTGGGGTTCAGGCCAATTTACTACCAAAGGTGAAGCAAAGCAGTCACACCCAAATTACAACCTAAGAAGCTTCCAGGTTCCCTTGAAGCCTGAAAGGATGCAGGAGTAAGAGGTTCGCAGCTCCACTGACTTGTATTCTGGCTAAAGTCACACGCTGCTTCTTTCCATAAGGATATGGCATCCACATTCCGACCAGACCTAATCCATCTCTTCCACATGCGGCTCCACTGGGTAGCAGCTGTGCATGGGGCAGCACACACGCAAGTGCACACTTCTGTGCACCCTCAGACAGAATGAGACAAATGCCAGGGCCCTTCCACAGGCTGGTGCTCACTGATGTCAATGTAGATTCACTGTTCCGTAGCATAAATCAGCAAAAGCACATTATTCAGGAGAACCAGAGCCCTAGGCTGAGCTGTGCTCTGCCAGTGGGGGTTTGTTCTCACTTTCTAATGGACTAACAGGTGGTCCTATATGCCACATGTTTTTTCCAGAAATATTTTTAAAGGATGTTTGAGTGCACTTAAAAAAAAAAAATTTGAAAAAAAAGAGCAGCAGCTGCAGAGCTGCAGATTGTTATTACTTTTTAGCTCTTGCAGCCTCGAAGTCACACAAAGGCAGGGGAGTCTCCCCACACAGGCTTCAGAAGAATAAAAAAAAGGAGAGATGACTAATGCAGCTTTGAAATAGCAGGAGATCCGGCCTATCTGCAAGACCACCAGCAGTTCCAAGCCCAGTATCTTTACACCAAACACGGAAAGAAGCCAGCACAGGTCTCCTTTCGTAGCAAGGAATTTTCTGTCTAGTACTACAACAATCCTGTTTTGTGCCTTGACTGATGCAACATCTCCAATGTGTGCCTGGGACAGAGCTACCAACTATGCCAGGCTGCACTACACAGAAAGAAATCTCACACAAGGAAAACTTATACCATAAACCTTTTTTTTTCCTTAAACAGCAGCTATTTAAAACTGTTTAATGGATTTATACATTGAAAATAACCTAACAGATGTCATCACACAGCTCCACAAGGTATCACATGGCATCTGTCATACATGCAGCATGTAAGATCCATTGGTTGTGTGCCCCTCTCATACAGAGGCCGTGCATAAGAGGAGAAGGCTGCCCAATTTAGGGATGCTATTACAATATCCTTTATTGCAAAATGACACACAGCAGGTTTCTGATTAAATTTTAAGTAGAAATGTGCTCCCAGCTCTTGAATAATTCAAAATGTTCTATTAACCAAGGTTCTGAAATGCCATTGAGACACGAGCTCTGGACACAGCAACGGTCAGGGGAAGAAAGAGGGCTTGGAAGCACAGCAGCAGTTAGCTGGGCAGCGGATAGGGCAGGGTATGCAAAAGGACAGCTGAAAGAGCACATCTGTTCACGGAGGAAAGTACTGCAGGCAAGAACGGAAGGAGAGAGGAGCGTGTTCTGCATGCAAATGGGGCGAGGCACGTGCAAGAGGCAAGGCTGGGTTCGGTACCCAGTCATCTCGCTCTCAATGCACAAGCACATGCTGTTCTCCAAGTCACGTCCAGATCTGTGAGCACATGCAGGTGCCTGCTGGCACACCAATAAAAGCGCCGCTGAGCGCTGCCACCGCGTGAGAGCGGCTGAGCCAGAGCCTGTCCCAGGGATGCGCTGGCAGGAACGGGCACCATCCGCCCCCGGCATCCCTGTGGAGGCAGCATCTGCACAGCTGCCCCATGGCCAGGTCTGCAAGTGCCCCGGGGACCAGGGAGCCACAGGGCAGCAACAGCACGGCCAGATAAGTTCAACAGCAATGTCAGTGAGCAAAGGGCCTTGGAGACCTAAGCTGGGATGGCCCTTGCCCCCCATAGCGTGCACTGTGCCCCAGCGGGCAGCCCCAGCCGTGGCTCTGCAGCAGCCTCAGCCCTGTGTGAGCACAGGTGTTTTCTAAGGTCACAGAGGCAGGAACAAAGATAAAACGAGACTTTTGCTTTCTAACTGCAGACCTTAGTCAGACCTGCTGAGAGGAAGGCAGCAATACCAGCTGAGGGAGGAGGGGTAAGCCTGAAGCCTGGCCTTTGGGTAACACTTAATACATGCCCCACATGACACTTAAGAGCAAGAGCATGTGAAATAATCTCCTAAGCTACTGGAAACCCTGCAATGCTCCTCCTCCTTCCCCCCATCCTTCTTGAGAGTATCTCAAAGCCAACAAGAGCCACTGAGGGGCTCAATGGTCTCAAAAAAAACTCCACAGAGGAAAGCAAGCTCAAATGCTAATGCAACCCATTTTGGTTATGACTCCTCAGGAAGCAGCAGGACAGGATAGACAAGAAGACCGTCTTCTCTTGGGCCAAGTCCACACTGAAGTCACAGAATGAGGAATCCAGAATTTCACCCATTGAACCTGAACCCAGCTTTGACTCAAAACCTAAAATGGCCTTGATCTCTGAGTCAGACTCTTGAGACCTTAAAGTTGTGCTTAATAGATCAACAAAAAGAAGGGAGAGAGAAGAGAGCACAAAAGGGGGAGAGAGAGAAAGAAGGGCACAAAGCAATGGGAAACTAGGTGGAGGCAATCCTTTTCCCAGCTCATAGCAGCTCAGGAATAAAGGCTCAACTGTAACTTGGTTTCTAAAGCCTGTGCTTGCTCAGGGTTCACTGGGGACACATCAGGCACTGAGGTGAGAAAATAGAGCTGACGTTTAATCTCAGGCCCTCTTAGCAAGGGTTGTGTCAAAGCAGGAAGACAGAGCCCTGCATTCTTCCATCTCCTCAGAGCCCCTGCAGAGTGGGGAGGAAGAATGGGGTAAAAATAACCTACCTGTTGCCGGTCCCAAGTCCAGGCTGGAGTCGTTGAGCTCTCCCCCATCTTCCCAGAAGTACTGTGGGGGCTGCAAGATCTTGGACTCCTCGTTCTCCTCGCTGGCAAAGCCTGACCCTGGGGCAGCATGCAGAGAGCCAGGGGAAAGATCTGGCTCTGCAGGCTCCGGGCTTGTTTGCTCATGGGAATTCATGGCCTCCAGGTGGGACATCATGGCAAACTCCAGCAGGGAAGTTGATGTGAGGCCATCAGCAGTTGGGTCCTCCGAGGACGCAAGACAGAGGCACAAGGTCCCTGTAAAATGACAGTAAAACCACATCAGAGCTCAGACTGACACCCGCTAGGCTTGTCCTCCCCTTGCAGCCTGCTCCTGCCAAACCAAGCTACCCCTCAGATGGGCTGTGCTCTCAGCTGATGAGGAAAATTAGAGTATTTAGGGAAACATCCACAACCATGCAGAGGAGTATTCACATCCAAGAGTCTCAGTGGCAAACAGCCATCTAGCCTGGGGCACCTCTCTTCAATGGGGCACTGATGGTTCACCCTTTCTGAAGTCTTTTTGCCTCTGATTAACAGGGCACCCCATCCTTTCAATCATCCATCCTGGAGAGGAGGTGGAATGTCTTACACTTCACAAACAGGAGGCCAAAAATCTATTTTTAAGTCATTAACTTGAACTTCATTTTGCATTCACAATGTTGGTTTTCATAAGAAAGGGCTGACCATCAGAGGTAAGAATTAAAATGTGACAATAGCAAACATCTACCTCATGCTAAGCAGGGAAGCAGGCTGCATTTTACACTTTTCTTTCAACATTATACCCTTGTTATTTCCATTTTATCTATTAGAAGGTTTGACTGACATTTCTTGATTCACAGATGAGACTTTAATTGTGATTTGTGTCAAGGTACATTCGCATGCATATTGAACTTCAATCAAAATGCAAGAAAACAGCACCTGGAACTTGGCTTTATTCAGCTGATAAATACCACGATAAATATGGAGACATAAGGAAAAAATAAAATTACCAAAACATGTTTTACATTTAAAACAGTTTTGTTAAGCAAGCAAAGTAACTAATTTGGGTGAACTGAACAATTTGCTTCCCAGCCCTCTGTTCTTCAGCGTATCAAAACTGGAAGATCTCATCCTCTCACAGCTGATTTTTATTCATAGATTAGAAGAAAAAAGGACACATTTTCTCTCTTTCTCAGCTCATGCTCAGTTTCTCAATTCTTAATGAACTAGTCACTGAACTGAACTAATTGAATAAGCTGAAATGAAGACTAATTTGGTATTTTTCTTTGATAACCGATTTTCTAGACAACAGAAATGCAGCAGATCTAATCTATCTGGACTTTAGTCAAATATCTGATAGAGCGCCTCATGCAGAATTACAAGAGATGCAAGAAAAGGCAGTGATTAGCAGGAAAACTGTAAGACATCGGCTATACAAAAAATGACAGAGGCTTGTGCTGGAGGGGGCTATTAGTGGAATTCCTCGATGTTTGTCCTTGGATCTGCTGTTCTTTCACATTTTCCTAAGTGACCCTGGAAGAAAAATTAGGAACATGATAATGAAATTAGCCAAGGACACAAAGCGAGGAGACATCCTCATTGCACAGAAAGACTGTAGGTACAGCTAGGTGATCTTGAGAATGAGAATAACAGAAATAGTATGAAAAGAAATAGCACAAAGTGATAATTCATCCCCTTGAGAACTAGCACAAAACATTTCTGATACAAGATAGGAAAACATCCATTAGAAATGTCTTAAGAGGAGAAACTCCTGTATTAGAAACAGCTCAGAGATATCACTGGAATGCAGATGTGAAAATCCTTGCAGAGTCCTGAAGTATTAGAAATAGGGAGCTTTTGAAAGCAGTGCTGAGACATCACCTGGATGCTGCACACAGAGTTGGATACACATGGCCTGAAATGATTTAAGCAGAGCTGAACTGCCTTGAGGCAAGGGCACAGACTAGGCAACCTCCTGAGGTTGCTTCCCACCACTGTATTCTACAATTCCACATCCCAGAAGGACAAATTCAAATCAAGACAAGTGTTAAGATGAGTTATGGGGCAATGGCAGATGGGTTGGCCCTAGTGCTTTCGCTGAAAACATTAGCGTATTGGCACAAAAACTTTGGGAATTGCTGCTTACCTGCCAGACTGATTACCAACCCTGTCCTGGGAACACCAGAATCCAGAAATTAATTTCTCAAATCTTCTGCCTGCTCTGGCACTCTCCGCTTTCTTCCACTATTCTCTGAACTGAGCAAAATCCAATATTGGTTACCCTTTCCCATATGCATTTGGGCCAAGCTTCAGCACTTCTCAATCTCGTTTATTTTGCTCTATTGATCCAAGTCAAGATCAGCTGAGGCCAGCACGGCAACAAAAAAGGGAACAGCAGAGTATCAAAGGGGAAGGAAGCTACTGCAGCACCACTGAGCCAACCAAAATGCCTCAAGGCATCCCTGGGGATGTGCCTGCTCCCTGCGAGCCCTGCACGCACAGTGAAGTCCACAGCTGGAAACAAGAGCTCACACCTCTCCTGTGCGTGAGCACGGATCCAGAGAGACCTAGCCAGGCCCCCCTGCCGATCCAGTGGTGCTCAGCAGGCTCCAACACGACCGTGCCCAGGCTGGGCTTCCCCGGCTGACACAAGACACCTGCATCGCTGACAGAGAGCACTGAGCCCCGTGCAGCCCACCAGAGAGAGCACTTGTCTTGAGGAGCTTACACGTTAAGCAAACATGACAGCAGCAAGAAGGAGAAAAGAAACATTATTGTCAGAGTTATCCACCAAAGGAGAGCAGAAGGACAAGGAGAGACCAAGTGGTCC
Source organism: Pseudotriccus pelzelni (assembly GCA_035584735.1). Taxonomy (NCBI): domain Eukaryota; kingdom Metazoa; phylum Chordata; class Aves; order Passeriformes; family Tyrannidae; genus Pseudotriccus; species Pseudotriccus pelzelni. Next base: position 11,288,105 of record JAWMRA010000023.1, on the reverse strand, counting down.
AAGACCACATGGAATATTTGATATATTTATGACTGTGACTGACTGTCTGGATCCTAAGCAAGCTCTTTATACACCCCAGTGCCTCAGCTTCCCCCAATTCCCACTAACAGAGACATGGCCGATGTGGCATCTCGGCTTTCCAGCCACACTACAAAACACATCCTGGGTCTCCCGGGCAGCAAGGCAAAGCTTCAAAATGTAACTGCGCCAGCTCCCAGGCTGGCTCAGGCCTTTGTTTCCATCAGCTACACCCCATCTGGGCTGCCTCCAGAGCTCAGCCACAGTCCATCCCACCACTTCTCAACACACACCTCGTGGCAGGTGAACCTGGGTATCCAGAGAGTTATTTCCATCTACGCAGGAAGCTCAGATGCCGGGAGTTTGTTTACCCTCCTTTAACTCTGAAGTGTTTACCCAGTTAAAACCCCCTAAGCTGCATTATCTGGTTTACTGGGATGCTGTGCTTTCCTCAGCCCGAGATAAGAATGAGTCATGCACAGCTTGAGCAAGCCAGGTTTCTCCTGGGGTGGATCTGGAGTAAGACCTTGGGGCCTGATCCACAGGCACAGGATGCAGAGAGTGGCCTGGGGGAACTCTCCATGCCAGCACCAGCCTGAATGCCACAGGGCTAACAGCACCATCACACAGGGTAAAAATCAGTACCTCTCCAGACAGCATCCTGACACCACTTCATTCACACCATCTGCACCAGTAGCAAAAACTCAATGGGCTGGGGTGCCAAACAGCAGCCCCAAGATTTGGCTCCTTCCCCCTCTCTTCCCAAGCGCCTCATAAAGGAGCTCCATGCAGCTGTCAAGTCCAAAGCAAAGAAAGAATCAAAGCACAAGCTGAGCTGGGAGGCAGGGGAGCACAGCTGAGAGGAAATCTAATGCCCGAGACCTCGGTGCCAGGCTGTTTTCCTCCTAGGATGGGGAACTGGGATTAGACAACTTCTATCAGCCATTAGTCTCACAATTTTGTATTCTAAAAGGCAGATCAAGAGATAGGAATAAAGAAACACAAACGAATAAAGCCTTGCAACTGTAGATGGGAGGGAGCAGGAACGGAGCCAGGGCTTGCCAGCTGCTTCAATGGGGCGTTTGTCTCTCATTTCTATTTTTGCGGCACCTCTGTGTAACCTGGAGGAGATGAGGCTCTGCATGCTAAAGAGGGCAGCCAGCCTTCAGGGAAACAGCAGGGCTGTGAGCACGGGAGGAAAAACCCTCCCCAGAACAGACAGAGGAGGAGCGAGAAACCAGAGAAAGTGGGAGAGGTAGGTGGAGGGGGAGAGGGAACAAAGGCAGAGAGCACCGAAACCAGCACGGGAGCTCCCGCGGTGGCTGCGAGCTGTCCTGATGCTGGTGCCCACAAAGATGACATGTGGAGGTAAAAACGATCTTGCAAAAGGTGCTTCACCTGTATAAGGAGAGAATGGGGCGATTCCAACAGCAAGAAATAATACCGCAATGTTACCTTTCCAAGGCCACTAGAAAAAAGCCGGCCACGGGGACACACCAATGAAATGAGTTTTTTAGTTGCTGACCCTGCTGATCCCACATCAAACAGTTCCAACTCAAAGTGGAGAAGCTTGCTCTGTTCAGCTCAGAAAAGGATTCAAGAAAAGAGGACAAGGACATGGGGGAGTTTTGCTCAACAGCAGAAAAAAATACCTGGAGAAAAATTATCTGCCATCTCTCTCCCAAATTGCTGTGAATAAGAGCTGTTTCACAGTCCTAAACAATTCTAAAAGAACCCCAAAGTATTTTCTACATTAGCTGACCAAAAATTACCTCATCCCTTTGCTACAAAGCAAGCCACCTCTGCACTGGACAGGTCAGCTGTTTAAAAGCTCCCAACTGGCCTATTGAATAGGACTAGGAATGAAAGAGGAAATAAGTAATTTCTGTGTCCAGCTGAAATCAGAGGAGGGATCTGGGGAGATGAAATGGAATCTGGCTGTGACTATGTCAAAATTTTCTTGCTTTTGAATTAATAACAAGCAAACTTCAATTTCTCTCCAAGGAACATACAATCATCCCGTCAGATGTCATCACGTTGGCTTGATCTACAGAATACTCTTCAGTTTACCCAACAGAAGGTTGGTTTTACCTCTCCTTCCCGTGTGTTGTGGCTACACCACAGTGCCACCGAGGCATGATCAGCCTGCTGAAGGGAAGAACATTTGCCCGGAGCACACTCTTGACTTACCTGTCTCTCACCACCACCTAGCAGAGCCTGCACACCCCTCCCAAGCACAGTGGCACAATGGGTACCAGGGAGGGGGGTCAGAGCATCTTGGTGCTGCCAATGCAGCAGCCGCAACAATGTCCATCTGGCCCTGCTACCGTTGACCTTCCTTTCAAGCCCACCCCACGCCCAGGAGCTACCCAACGATGTTATTTCCTAGGAGAGCTGGGTCAGCAATGGGTCATTTACTGATAATCGGTTAGGACAGAAACACAATGACCAGATGAGGGAAGCATCTGCCAGGGATATTCCCTCCCCCAGACCACCATGCCTGGAAAGGCCGGGGAGCAAGGCCCAAGGGCAGAGAGGAGAGAGGCCCCAGGGCACAACAGCCAACGGCACAAACCACTTCCAGAACATAACAAAACACAGAGAAATTTAAATAACAAAAAAGGATCCCAACCGTGGCCATTGGAGGAAGAGAAGAAAACCCTGTTTGACTGAGGGATGTCCAAGCTGATTCCCACACAGTCACCTGGAGTCTCTGCACACCAAACCCTCAACAGCTTGCATAGGGAAGCACACGCAGTGACCGTACATCAAACCAAGTCCCTTTGATGCTAATTCAGACTTACAGACCATACCTGTTCTGGGACACCTGCACCTAAGACTTCTCTCAGCCTAGCTCCCACATGGCCTTACTGCTGCTCTCCCATGCTGCACTAGACTATTACACATCCAGCCATGTCCCTAATCTCTGAGATCATTTCCAATTAAGGCTTCAGAAAACAAGATCAAACTGCCATCCTCCTCTGGTACTGCCAGCAATCAGGTCCCTTACAGAGCATCCCTCTAAAAATATCCATCTTCCCATAGCTCCAGTACATTTTAGAAAGCAATGGGAAAAGCACTCGGATCAGCAGGGAGCACATACTTACCAACCTGTACCAAAAAGAGGGATGAGGCACAACTGAAGAAGCCCTTGCAATGGGACAGCTCTTTAAAGGGATGCTGTGCCAGCATCTTTGAGCTTTTACAGCAAGCTTAATGAGAGAGCTCCAACACTCGGCTACAGGGAGTGCGTGTCTGCACGTCCTGAGTGGGCACTACCTCACAAAGGACTGCCAGCATCTGCTCCCTTGGCATTTCAGAAGAGAACATCCACAGCACGCAGGCCCAGGTACATCCTGGGAAATGGCACGGCACTGTCACAAGATGCACCTGCTTTAGCAGAAAATTGCAGATGTGCCCTTTGTCAGCACAAGCGCAGCAGGGCCCTGACTTCCAGGCGTGACAGGCACCCTCAGCCCAGCGCTGAGGTGAGTCAAGTCTCTTGTCCTTACAACCAGTAGCATCAGGACTGCTCTAAACACCTCCACCCATCTGCACACAAGACACTCCACGCAAGCAGGTCACAGCAACTCCAGCAAGCCCGCCTGTCCTTCCCCCTTCGCTCAACCATTCATGCCGGGAGTCACAATCTCACTTGGTTTCAGCCTCCCAGACTGTTTGCCTTCACTCCCTCCCCACATTGTCTCGTAGCCTTCACACCTCCCTCCTCTGCTGCTGCAACGTCTGCTCTTCTCTGCGATTCTCACTATTGACAATGGCAGCTGCCAGCTTGGGGCCAGGGGAGATGCAGCCCCTGGGGAAACAGCATCAGGTAGACAGTTGTACACAGCAGAAGTCAATTTTCTTTCCTCAGTTACCTTTCATAGGCCTCTTCAAACAGCCCACAGGCCCTCAGGGGTTAACAGACCACACGATGAAAGCCATTCATCTCAGAGAAAAACCACAGCCCACAGACTTCTTTGCCCTCTCAAAGGCCCAAAGCTTTCATCTGCCTTGCCAAGCCTGTGCTTCCTCTTCTCGCTCTGCCCCAGCCTGGACTATGTACCCCACGGTGCTCAGTCTGATTTCCAGCACACCAAATAAAGGCTTGTGGCTGCTTCGTCTTCAAAGCCACCCTGCTCAGGCAGAGCAAGCACTACCTCAGATGCAGGAGGGACTTCCCTCGAGATACAGTCGCCTGTTGGAATATAATAGAAGCCTTTTACGTCCCACAAGGCCTTTAAAACTCACTGGGCACAACACTGAACACAAAATGGTTACACTCCAGATCCTGCAACAGAGCAGTGATGACCACCCTGCCACATGCTACATAGCAGACTCCCCCCAAGAGGCTCCAGTCTCCGAACAACCTCATGCATCCTGAGCAAAAAAAGCTCATGCAAAGGTTAGGTGGTCCCAGGGCACAAGTATGGGTCCTGACCACCTTCACAGCGACAGAAATAATCGAGAGTGGCTGCACTTGGCATACAGAAGGAGGGCTGCAAAGCTGGCTGTCCAACAGTAACAAATTATTGCCAGAACAAGAATGTACATCCAAACTCTGGCAACCACAACGGGGCTTAACCAAGCACAGGGACAGTGAGGGGCTGATCTGAGCCCCAGCAGGGTGTATCTTCCTTGCCAGCATCCCTGGCCCTCTGAACAAATCAACGCACGTGTTTGCTTTGCCTCGGTGCAGGCTGTGCTCGTGTGGCTGACAAATAGCCTCTCCATTCTTTGGGGATTACGTGTTTCAACAGTGTCCCGGTTTCGACAAATAGCCAGCAAGAACAAGAAGCAAGTTCACCCAAGCACCAGCTGCAAGCCATGATGCACCTTCCGCACAGCCCCTCTCCCCTGGCCCTGCAGTAGGGCTGGCAGGGGCAGCTGCTGCTGCTCACTCAGGTACCCACAAAATGCCGGAGCTTCTTCCCACACTGAGGGAGCAGAAAAACTTTTGTGCGCTCTGATCTGCAGCTCGTCGCCAGCAGCTTCCCCTTGAGGGCTTAATGTAGTTATTTCTACCCCTGATGCCTATAATTAAATGAACATTTCCTTATGGCACTGAGGAGGCCAAGCTAAAACTGACTACAGGGAATTTTCATCCATCCAGATCTATACTCCCTCATCTCTGGCTTGTTCACACAATGCTAACAAGGCATCTTCTAAGCAAGCAGAAGGGAAAAAAAACATCCCTTAAATAGCCCACAAGAAGACAAGCACCTGGGGAGACAAAAAGAGAAAAGAGACCAATTCCCTCCTTCTCCCCCTGCTTTTAACCACATAATTTTCCTACTTGCAAAACCAAAGGGGCTCAGATACCCCAGGGCCCAGAGGGATGTTTCCACACTCTGCCAGCAGCCTTGTGCTGCTCAGCAGTCTGATGGGACCTTCATGAGGTGCACATCTCATTTCAGCACATCCTGCAGGTCCCATTGGGAGCCTCTCTTTCAGGGATTAACTATTCCTGTCCTGCAGGGCTGGTGAAGCAAAGCCAGAGTGCACTGAGTTATTTCAGACTGGAACAGATCGTAAACCACTGCACAAAGCTACTAACCAAAACGGGCCTTAATGTATAAATTCCCAGCAATCTGTATCTCCACTTCTGACCTCCCTTCTAGATAGAAGTCCAATTGTCTGGAGAAGCCTGGCCAACCGAGTCCAGCCCTCCAGTACCTCTACAGCCCATCAGGATTATCAGTTTCACTAGACTAGGAACTGAGCTGTCCCTCGGAGCTGCCACGTGCCTCCCACCCATGTGCCTATCCCTGCCAGGACAGCAGAGAGGATCACAGGGAAAGCCAAGGACCCAAATCCTCCACATCACCAACAGCTGGACAGCAATACCAGAAAGTTTCCAGCAGCCTCCAGCAGAATAGCAAACACACCCTCCCCTCAGCATAACAGTACCAGTGGTGGTCCTTTTGGCTGCCACAGTGTAAAACCACCACGAGGTCCATCTCCTTCCCATGCAGAGCAAAAGCAGCTTTCTGGCTATAGAGATGGGGCCAACCCTTGCTGGCAGCTGGGCAGGGTGGGAATATGGCAGTTCTCCCACTCCCTGCCCATGCAGCTTGCCCTCCGCTGTGGAGGAGGCAGAGGTTTGGCTGAATTTGGAGACTTGGGTTTCCTGCTGAAATGCGGCTAAAGAACCTTTGCCAGCTGTGCCCGAGGTTTTCCCTTAATGTGGACAACCTGCCTGGAGGAAGCCACAAAATTGGCTCCCTGCTCAGCTCTGGAAAGACTTATTGCTTCTGTGCCACCGAGTATTGGCACAAAACCCCAACAGGTTTTCTGATCCATTTTACTCTTTAAGCTCACTATTGTTTGCAAACCTAAAAGGCTTTATCTCTTCTCTTTAGGGAGTCCCAGACGACAGAGACTCACAGCTCATGGACAGAATGGCTCCACAGATGACACATTCCCCCACGAACATTTTCATGAGACTGGGGTAATAAGAGAGATGTGCCAGGGGGCTGGATGTCACTGTATCACAGCTCGGTGGTGCTGGAAGACAGTGACTGGTTGGTAAGTCAGCCCTTCCCTCCCTGCCAGAATGACTCAAGACAAAGGCTCCCCCACACTTCAAATGTTCCCGTTCAGAACTCCTGTTCCACACTAACCAGATTTCTGTACAAAGGGATGGAGTAGGGAGGAAAAGGGCAGTCTCAGCCTCACGGGTCTTTAGGGGATCCCTTTGTCGGGAAATTTCCCCAGACTATTTAAAAATAGAAGCAGAGCCTTCACAACTATTCCGAGTATAATTATTCCTGCACTTAATTGCCTTTCCCTAGCACCCTACCTCTCCTCCAAATTTCAAGAGGAGGCTCTCGGGGAAACGCGGAGCAATTTGCGGTTCCCCGTTCCTTTGTACCAGTTTCGCGGTAGTTCGCAAAATCACCACGACGCCAGCCGAAGCCATCGATACCCGGGCGGGCGGTCTGGGGCAGTGCTGCCGCAGCCGGGGCTGCCCCGGCCGGGCCGCGACTACCCATCCCCGGCTCCGCCAGCGCTGTCGGTGCTCACGGGGTCCCCGCAGGGTCCAGCGCCGCGTGTCCCCTCTCCCGGGCAGGAGACCCCGGGACAACCCCCGTCCCGGGGGGTGAGACCCACGTGCATCCAGCCCGCCGTGCCGGGAGCGCGGGGGGTCCCCTGTCACCCCCGGAGCTGCCGGGGCAGAGACCGCCCGCTCCGGAGGGCTCTGATGTTCGCGTGGGGGGCCAGCGCCCGGTACCCAGGGAGAGCTCCGGGGTGGGGGACGGGGAATCCGCACAAGTCCCGGTACACGGGGTCAACGGTGCCTGTGCGGGGGTGTGTGATGGAGACCTGCCCGCTGCAGGGGTCCCGGTGCCCCGGGGCACTGGACCCTCCGCGGACCGCGGTTCTCCAGGATGGGGGGGGGACACACCCGCCCCCCCCGCCGGGGGTCCCGGTGCTCGGAGCGCTCCGGTGCCCGCGGAAAGGACCGACACCCACCCTCTACCCAGCCCCGCCAGCCTCACTCACCGGCGGCCAGAAGCAGCAGCAACGCCGGGGCCCGGTGCAAGGGCTGCATGGCGGCGGCCGCTGCCCTGCCGCGCCGCCTCTTCACGGGGAGCGGGGCCGCCCCGCCGCCCGCCGGGCTCTGCCCCTCACCGCCGCGCCCGCCCGCCGCCCGGCCCCGCACCGCATCCCGCCGCCCGGCGCCGCCTCCTCCCGCCGCCGCCGCCGCTCCGGGGGCGGGGGAACCGGCGCGGGGGGGTCCGAACTGCCCGCCGGGTGCGCGGACGGAGCGGCGGGGCAGAGGCGGAGCGCAGCCCTTGCTTCAGCTCCTAATTTCTGGCTGCGGAGCCGCCGCCGCCCCCCGCCCGGCGCGGTGCCCCCCCCGGCCGCAGGGCCCCGCACGCCGCCCCGGGCGCCCACAACGAGCGCCGGCGGAGCGGCTGCTTGCGCCGGCCACGGGTGATCAGCCCCGGGGGTGGAAAGGGGGGATGCGCCGGACCCCGCCGGCGGCAGGGGCAGAACCCCGCGGGACGGCGGCTCCCTGTCAGCCGGCACACCGAGGTCCGGCAGGGACGGTCCCCAGACCAGAGACCCTTCACCTCCTCCTGCTTACCTATCCGCGGCTGCCCGTGCCCCATAGGGCCACCATGTCTCCCTCACTTCTCAGCTCCTGCCTCCTTTCGTCACCTGGCAAAACTTCTCCGCCCTGGGCAACTTTATTACCCCACTTCTCGAGGCCACCTGGTCCAAGCTCCTGCTCAGGTGGGATTCCTACACCAAGTTTCCCAGAACCATGACCAGATGGCTTTTGAGATTCAACAACTTCTTTGGGCAACCAGTGCTACTGCTCAGTCACTCTTACAGTAAAAAGGTGTTTCTTGATGTTCACAGGGAGCCTCTAGTGCTTCAGTTTGTGCCCGTTGCCTCTGGGGAGCTCAACATCAGACACAGCACTCCAGGTGTGGCCTCACCAGTGCCCAGCAGAGGGGCAGGATCACCTCACTTGACCAGCTGGCCGTGATTTGCCTAATGCAGCCCTGGATACCATCAGGGCCTTTGTGGCAAAGACACATGGCTGGCTCACATTCAATTTGGTGTCATCAGGACCTCCAGGTCCTTTCCTGCCAAGCTGCTTCCCAGCTGGGTGGCCCCAGCATATACTGGTGTGTGAGATTGTTCCTCCCCAGGTGCCGCCCTTTGAAAGCCTTGCTGAACTTCAGTAGGTTCCTGTCAGCCCATTTCTCCAGCCTGTCAAGGTCCCTTTAGATGGAAGCTTGACTCTCTAGTTTATCAGCTGCTATTCTCAGTTTTGTGTTGGGATCCTGAGCTCCACCATCTCATATTCACTGCAGCCCAGGCTGCCTTTGACCTGCACAGCCCAAACAAGCCCCTCTTTACTGCTTAGTATGAGGTCCATCAGAGCATCTCTTCTTGTTCGCTTGTTTATCACTTACAAATTTATTGTTAATACACTCCAGGATCCTACTGGATTGCTTATGTCCTTCCTTGTTGTTGCTCCAGCAGATATTGATGTGGACTGTATCTGGCTCCTCTTCAAGTCTTGAGGGAGATGAACTTATTTTGTGGTTGTAAGTCCTCATGGGGAGCAGGAGCCTTCCTCTTGGTGTCATAAATTTCCATCCTTTACCTTCTCCAGAGATTGCATTTACCTTAAAATTAGGGATGGGCTTCTCTGCTTCTGCTAGGTTTGGGAGCTATTTGAGCTGTTTTGTCTCAGAGAAGATCCTGTCTTCCTTTACCTCTGGTGCTGTGCAGCCTGCTCACTTCCACCTGTAATTCCTCCTCTTGGTGGCACAGCTCCTCCAGGAGAGCACACCTTGCGCAGGACATGTGCCACTTCTTCTGCCACCACAGAGAAGTCCCAGGCACTCACTGCATCCTGGGACTTGGAGGGCTGCATCTGTTATCTGGAGCTGGATCTGTGTTGGAGTCTCTGTCGTAGCAGGGACAGCTGCTCCCACACCTGCTGGGAAAACCATTCTGTGGTGTGTCACCACCATATCCCAGACTGTCACTGTGATACTTATACAACTGATGGCCCCTTCTTGGTGCCCTTCTGTGCAAACTGCTGTGTCTACTAAACAAAAATAAATCTACATTGCAGCAGTTCTTGGGTTTGTGGCTCTTGGAGCAGTGCTGGTGGATAGCACAGCAAACGAACATGCTGAATATCCTGCCGAAAATCATTATTACAGCAACAAGGCAAACTGCTCCAGTTACACTCAATTTCAAATTAAACACATCTTTAGTGGCCTCGGGGCACGACATTACTGTAAATGACTCAAGCACGGGGTTTGTCAGACAGGTGTCCAAGAAATAAGGCTCAACAGGTCCTGTAATACCACAGCAGTTGAGACAGAACATGTGCCAGCTCCCTGTGCTTCAACCACTCTTGCCAGCTGGATGGGCTGCAGTCATTCCACTCCCCTCTAATAGTGTGGCCCCTCAGAAGAGCCGTGCAACTCTTGGTTCATCCCCAGACAAATATTTGAGAGACCCAGTCAAGCATCACAAGGCTGCAAATGTGACTCCAAAGAACCCAGAAATGTATCAGTCCCTTCCCACTAGGCACTTGGCTCATGTTTTCAAGTTTTCCTCAACAGCAGAGTCTTTTTCTTTGGTTTCAAACCAGTTTTCTCATTACATACTCTAGGAGGGCAGGAGATGCTAAAATCCAACATTGCAAGCTCTGAGTGAGGAAACAGCCTCACTGTCACGGCCTCACCAAATGTCTTTGTGCTTGCAGGAATTTGTACCAGGTGCCTGGTGCTCTACTTCACCCATACAGCATGTCTCTGAAACAGCAGGATGTAGGGCTGAAGGTGAGCAGGATTTTAAATTCAAACATTCTTATTCCTCAAAGAAGCGTTCACTAAAAATACTCCAGTCTTCTTTTTTTTCCCCTGTAATAAATTGAATGTATTTTTGGTTGAAGAGTGAGTCGCCTGAAAGAAACATTTGACGATATTTTTTTCTGGCAAGACCTTGCTGGTTTTCAACAACTAAAGAAAGGTGTCATGTGCCAAAGCCTGCTGAACTCTGTAATGAATCAAACAGCCAACAGAGGGTACTCGGTAGTATCGATACTGACCTTTACAGTTCTACCGGACCAGCACTGGCACACACCCCCCCTTTGTGCATTTACTGGCCTCTTTTTGCCAGCTCTCTCCTTCCATCATCTGCTCCCCAGCAGCAGCTCCCCCCAGTGTGGCAAGGGTGGGGCACAGAGTGGCTGCACCCATTACCCAGCGCAGCAAGGCAAAGCCAACAGGCTTGAACCGAAGTACCCGCCTTTGGCTTCTTTTAGACCACATCCTTCCAGTGCTCTGAAAGTCCTTTTTATCCCAGAATCAATGCAGCCCCCAGCCCCCACCGAGCAGGAAATGCAGCAGGAACTACCGAGCTGTCGCTTACCCATTAGATGAGATAAAAACACTTTAGTGCACTCAGATTCTAGCCCAGGCATGGCATTTAATGAATGCTCTTGTCATTTTTCACTTTGTTGCTGGTAATTTGGCTGTCTTCGCATGCAGGTGGCTTACTACAAGTGGGTAACTAAAAGCCTTTCAGATCTCCTGACCCTGCCATATCCAGCTCCCAAATCTTAGAAGCTCACGGTGCTCCCTGGATTTATTTTGACGTTATACATCAATCTCGGACTGAGCAACAAAGGGGGAGTATGAAAGGAGAAGACATATCTTAGGCAAGAAAATTAAATAAAATTAGTGGCAACATCGATCAGCCAGGTCAGCGCTGCCAGCAGAACAGAAAACAGCCAGCAGAGACGGGCAACACCAGCTCTCTTTAAAAACAGCATGAACTTAAACCCAGCACAGCCCCTGCATCTCCATTTTACGCTCCCTGGAATAGGTGCAACTGGCTTGGCTCTCTTCTGAGGCATTGACAGCTTTATAGTCAAAGGCTTGTCATTTCTCATTTGATCTCCTCCAGCCTCCCTACCTGGTGTATATTCTCCGATGATGTTCAGAGAGCTGGTAAAAGAGGCTTTACAATTGCACTAAATGCTTTTTTATAGCTGCTTCAAAGCTGTTCAGAAATTTTTCTCGGTATTACCATTATCTGTGCTTTTCTGTTCTTCCCCAAAATTGTTCAATTTCACAGTTACGTCTGTTAGGCAGAATCAGAAAGCAAGCATGTATTTTAGGCTGGCAAAACTGAAAATCCTTCTGCCATCTCCCCCTGTGAGTTACTGTAACAGCTTTTGCCTTCAGGAAATTTAACCAGCTTTCCAATTTCAGTCTAAGGGTCACATTTTCTTCCAAGATGCCTGCAAATACTGCTGAGGTAGAGGAATGAGGTGATAGCTAAAGGAAAGAATTTGGTGCCTAGGACTTGTCAATTAAAAAGAAACTAACCACAAAGTCTAGTCTCAACAGAAATTTATTTTGAAACTCCACTTTAAAAAAAAGTAGCAACACGTTAACTTGAAATATGCTGGTGAGATGTTTTATTCTTCTAAATACAGCAAAATTAAATTCACCTACAAAGGTGAAAGTGATCAACTGCCCTTGCTCAGCACAGCAAGAAAATAAACAATAAGCTAAAATAAACAGTCAGATGTTAAGTTCTTGCAGTGTTAGGAAATGTAAGATGTCACTAGTACCAGGAAAAGGGTTTAACCTTTCCTCCTTTGCACACTGACACTTATCTGGGCAGCAGAAGGTGATCTGTGCCAATTCTTGGATCTGAAGGAAAAAACCTACTCTCGGGCTGTTCCCATTACCTCAATTGCTGGCTCTTTGGGACAGAGGCTGGGTGACACAGCAGGCTTGTGGCACACCATGCAATTTAACTCCATCTTCTATCAAGCTGTGCTGTCTTTTGGCATCTCATCCCTCCAGAAGAGGAAAGCTTGATAACTCCTTAGCCTGCCCAGCCCCTCCTTCCTTAGGCACAAGGAAAGATTTAAACTCTCCCTTGTTCTAGAATATGTGAATTTACTTCAGAGCCTCCGACAAGCTTTATATAAGCTTATTTGATGACTTAGCCTTTTTAATGCTGGGACACTGTGAAATGTTTTGCCTGTACCAAGCAGGGGCGGGTACCCGCTCTATTCCTGCGTAGCCCAGGCATGCAGCCATTCTCTGGGCAAAACACACAGTTCCTGCTTTCATCCAAAATCCTGCTGGGGAAGATGTATAATAAACACTTCAAGAAGAGTGACCTGGAGCAAGTAATGCCTTCCAGGATAGGCTCTAATTAGAAGGGAACAGATTCTGCTCTATTTAGAGCCCAAGCAAGATTTTCTATATCAGTTTGAGTCTTTCTTTATCTCTCTGCATCAGCTTGTTCCCCTTAGGGGAGGGCACGCTGCCCACCTGGGACACAGTGCTGCCACTAGCCCTGCTAGTTTCCCATTCCCTGCTGTAAAGTGCAGAGGAAGAACAAGCATGAGTTGTGCTTTACTTTTGCAGTTTCCACACGCCCCTGCTGTCTCCCATCCCTGAAGGTTTACGTTTCTCTCCTCACCAAAGCAGAGCTGATTGCTGCATTAATAGCCACTCTGACAGCAAACCTCAGCGGATTCCTAGAGGGCAGAGCAAAACAGAGCTATATTGAATTTGATTAAGGGGCCAGAATAACCTTTAACAGAGCCACCTGGGGCAAGGAAGCAGACAGCTCTGCAGCTGAAAGCTCATGCAGGTTTTCTTACAGCCCAGGGGACAGGGCTCCTCACTCGAGGGGAATGGTAACCCCGTCATATTGCTCTGGTGGAGCTGGCGTGCAGAGGGATAGTTGCAGCCCTCCACTTGCACAAGGAGCCACTTCTGAGCTTCCAGCCAGGAAGGAGAAAGGACTACATCTGTTTGGGGTTATTCACATCACTTAATCTGGGCTTCTGTACAGCACAGCTTAGAGAACCCCTTTATCTCTGTGTTGAGCTCATCAACTCAGACACTAAGCAAATGCCTTTCTGGAAGGGATGAAAAATTTGCAGAAATGGAGATGTCATGAGGGCAGCAAGCCTCAGAACTTCTGCAGCTTTTGACTAGGGCAGAAAGATAAGCAGGCTAAAGCCCAGTAGAGTCAAGAGGTCAGTGACAAGGCACAGAAGGTTTGGTCTTAGCTCTGCCTGTTTTAGAGATATGACCAGAGCCCAAAGAAGTGACTGCTAAGCCCTCACTGTGCTGGGTTTGAGGAGCACATAACAGGGAGCTGAGCACCAACAGACAGCAGGACAGGCCCCCCAGTATCCAAGGCAGATGAACAGAGCAGCTCAGAGATGGCAGCCAGATTCAACCAGGAGTCCAGATCCTCAGAGAAGCTCATGGTAATGAAACCAGACGAACACCAAACCAGGCAGTCAGTCTGTAGGTTAGTCAAGGTCTGCTGATGGTAAGACACCACCCAGTGACCACTTGACAGCTCCATATCTGCAGAAGACAACAAAGGTCAGGAAGGCCGTCCACAGGTCACAGCCCAAAGCAGCAGGGAATGTGAGCAGGCACAGTGAGTGACAAAACAATACTTCCCAGCTCAAAGCTCAGAGGGGGCCCCAGGCTGAGCTTAAATAGAGCACCAAGCCGTGGGTGTGGAGAGAGACTCAGGAGAGCCTGGTCCGGACAATTAAGGCCCATTAGTACCCTCAGCCCAGACAACAAAAGCCTCTCTCCTTGCACAGTGACTCGGGAAATTGGAGGGGGGTTTCTGTCAGGTAATGACCAAAGTATCTTCACTGGCTAGCCCCCAGAGGTGGTTTCTACCTTTCCTTGCTACAGTGAAAAGGCTAATGTCATCTTCAAAAAAAACTCCTGGTTTTTTAATAGCTGGCTGAGCTGGACTGTGGGTATGTATTTTCAGAGCAGAGAGAGCAGCCTGTATCTGAAGAGGGCTGGTGTTTCTTGGCTGTGAGGAGAGCCACACACCAGCTCATGGGGACTACTGGCATTCCCACATTTGTGTTTCCATGTGTTTTGATGCAACTGAAGCTCCTCAGCGTCCTTTACACAGGACAGTTCCTTTCAGATCACCCAAAGAAGAAACTTGGCCCTGCCCCTGGTTTTGCCCCACAGCTTTGCCTCACCTTTAGAGGGAAGTGACCTGCAAGATGAGCAGAAAGAAGCACAAGCCCTTCAAGGTGCTTTTGCTTTAAAGCTGCGAGCTCAGCAGTTTGTCAAGGCTCCTCACAGGTGTTTAGTTGCAGCCAAGAAGCACACTGGATGGCTGGAGTCCTTGGCAGACCAGTGCTCCATGATAATGGAGACATTAAATCAGTGATGGCAGCAAGGACTGTATAATAGATGCAAAATACAGCAGAAGCCTGATCCAATTTTGGCTCTGCCTTGTTAAGTAGAAAAGTATTTTAGGAGATGGAAAAACACTGAAAAGTTCAGAGTGCATCCTCCGTGCAGCACAGCAGGAGAGGTAGCTGTTTGCTGTGACTCACCTCTATCTGTAGACACATATCTTCTGTAAACATATTCCCATGCTGTCTTCATAAGCTGGAATTCAGGTATTCAGGTCAGTTGAGGTGAACAAGGGCAAAGCTGTAAGCACACGAAACAGTCCTCCTGGCTGAACTACAGTTGGTTGGACTGCTCTAGGACAGGAAGGTGACACTGTCCAGTACAACTGCTACATCCTGAGCACAGTTATACTGGGACAGTTCTTATGAACCAGTTTCCAGACAGCTCGTTAGTAACCACAGAGGAGTTGGACAGGGAGGGTATCAGCCAAGGTCTGGCATGAGAGAAACTGAAACACCTCTGTTCCAGAAATGCTGCATATGCTAATTTTTCCAAGAGGCTTTGGCATTAATTTGAGGAAAAATGCACATTGCTGAATACAGAACTTCCCCTATTCAAGGGGCATCTACCATTTGACAGGCAGGCTAGCACACTGGATTTAGCCCAGGACTTCCAGCTGTAGCATGTTGGTTTATGATCACAGTAAAGGCAGAAGCTATCAAGGACCTAAACCCTGCTGGTAGGTAGGAAAGAGCTTGCATGAAGGGGCCTCTCTCCTCTTTTTCCCTAGATCGTACATCCTGACCTGTTAGCTGGTATCTGCTGGCACCTGCTCATGCACCCCAAGCAGGTATGTATGCGCTGTTTTTGAGAGTGTGTGTGTGTATTTGCTCCGTGCTGAGCTAAGGTCAAACAGCTTATTATAAAATGCAGAGAGCCCTGCTGCTTTCTCAGTGCACACAGCATATTCAAACTAAATTGGATCAGGATCAGGCACATCATGCCCTTTTCAAATCCAGATGCTCTTCGAAGCCAGCCTGACCCAGCATTTGCCAACAACCATAGCCCCAAGGGGAGAATGACCACAAGAAGGGGCACCACCTGGCTCCACAAAGCCCTGTTTGCTCTACAAGGAGCATCCTCATCATTGTCCATCCAAACCCAGGTGTAGCCTGCTTTGGACAGACCCCACCTCCTCCAGACTCTTGCCTTTGCCCCAGGCTGTCAGAGGCACTGTGCAATGTTTGAATCACAGCAGCGAGAAGCCAAGTGCTCAAGCTTGGCTAAACTCAGGGTTGTCAGGGGAGCAACTCCTCTCTTCATGAGAGTGTGGCTTGGCTTGCTGATCTCCAGAGCCCTGCAGTAAAATCCTTGCTACGTTCAGCTGGAACATGCCTCCTGGCAAGGCAGTCCCTGCTCACAGCAGCATCTGTTTTCACCCCTGTCTGCACCCCTGTCCAGACCAGACACCTGATGCTGTGAACAGCCAAAACTTGCTCCAGGGAACCTGAAAAGCTCAGTGGCCGTGAGAGGAGGAACATGCCTTCAGACTGGCATTAACACTCCACTGAGCGGCTGATGCCAACATTAGCAAGGGCGCAGCTGCAAGAATTCATTGCGCTGCTGGATGCTGGCAACGCAACGTGGTGGGAGGGCATAACTGCCTTTGTGGTGAGGATTTGGGAGGCAGAGTGAGCAAAATGACAAACAAGTGGCTCCAACAATGGCATTTCTCTGTTGTCACTGTTCCCCCTGTGTGTTGAGTGAGGCAGGACTAGAGCACAGGAGGCAGGAGAAAGCTGTAGGACAAACCTGACCTGCTGCCTCTTAACAGCCCTCTCCAGCAGCAGGGCAAGGAGCTGGGAAAATCAGGAGTGCAGCTCCATTCCTGTGTATTCTCTCACGGTTTGCGGTGACATTTGCCCACATATTTAACTCTGTGGGTCACTAAGGCATAGCAGAGGCTTCACAAGTTTGCAAGTGTTTACAAAGCACTTTGTATTTCTCCAGTGTGACACAAAGCCTCTTTCTTCTCCCACACCCAACACTCATCACAACACACCACTTTGCTTGACAAGCTTGTTTCATCCCTCATTATCACTGGTTTTGCTCTCTCAGGGACAGCACCTTCCCTGGCAAGGTATGTGGGTTCCCACGGAGCTGGGCACAGTGTGCATGTGCTGGCAGCTGCTCTCCCCACGTCTCTGCCCATGGCCTCTGGCATTAGGAGGTGAGGAGCTAAGAGCTCTGTGTCCAGCCCTGAGGAACCACGTTGGACCTCACCAGGCAGTTTGAGGCACACAGTAGCTCAGCCATCCCCAGTGCAGACCTGACCCAGGCACACATTCAGGGAGGGGCAAAGGGCTCAATCAGGCAGGGAGGGAATGCCAGGCAAGTGTCTCTATGGGCTGCCTGCAGAAAGCCCTGGTAGACACAGACCCAGTGGGAAGAGAAGAAAACAGCCAAAACAGTTAAACAAATACACAGGAGGGAGCTGGCAGACAGAAAAGGCAACACGCCGAGCCAGTTTCAGGCTGAGAGTCATGTGCTCAGCCCCCAGCAGGGTTCAAGCACTGTTGGCTCCCAGTAACAACCAGGCCGAGAGGACACACGCACGCACATCACCGTGACAAACCCCACGGTGTCGGTGTCAGCAGCCAGGGACACATCTGCCTGGCCAGCACAGAACTGCAGTAGCCAGCCGACAAATTCCCTCGAGCTCAGGCTGGAGATGCCTTACAGTCCCGCAGCTCTGGCCAGGCAAAGCACATTCACTGCAGACCTCAGTTGCATCTTGCCCAGACTGGAATCCAAGTGGCAGCCAAGACATGAGATCAAGGCTGTCTAACCCAAGTGTGCATACAGAAGGGAGGTTGGAAATACAGACTGTCCTATAACAGTGTGTATCTTGGGACACAGACATAAGCAGGCAAGACAGGGAAGGAGCCACTGTAGGCAGGCCTTTGACGGGAAAGACAGCGTTCCTGACACTGTCCTGTGGGCAACCATGTCCTGGGCATTGTCAGTTCCTACTAACTTGAAGTGCAAATACGGGATGTGTCTGTATCCAACCCCAATCCCACAAACTGCTGAACAGCTGTTCCAGCATCCAAGTTGCTTGCTTATGCTCTTGCTTTGCCCCTTGGCTGCAGGAGTTCCCAAAAGAGGAGGAAACACAGAAGTATTGAAAACCAAATGTATTTAAAACACACACAGCAAGAAAATTGCCTAAGAACACTGAGCCCATCCTGTCCTCCCTGAAAACATTCACCTCAGGGCTCCTCCTCCATTGCTATGCCCAAAACCAGCACTAAGGGTACTTCACCCTTAACAAACGGGTGTGAGAGGGGGTGCCAAAGCTTGCACTCTGATCCAGCATAAATTGACATCTGCTGACAGCTGCACAGAGATAACACCCAGTAAGGCAAGGGAAGCCTCTTTGCTGGGGCTTCTGGACATTCCCCAGCAGGTACAGAAGTTTCCACTGCCCACACAGATCACCATTAATATCAGAAATAGTTATGCTTTGTTTCAGTTCTCATCTTCCTCTGCCTCCCCGCTCCTCCCCTGCAGAAACCAAGCACAAGGTCAGCCCATGTGGGTACCTGGGGAAATGTCAAGTGTCAGGCACAAGGGCCTGGAGCAGAGAGGCTGGCTGGTTCATGAAGAGTTGAAAGCAGTCTCAATTATCACCCATCAGGCTGTACAGTCGCCAGAGATGGGAACAGAGAATCCCTGAGGGTGCTTGCAAACCAAGGGGCGTGGATAATGCTTTTCGAATGTTCCCACTCGTCCCTCCTGCAGAGGAGCCCATAACAACTAGTGACAAACAAACAGCAAACATGCCATGTATATGGCCAGCAATTCTCTCCCTGCTGTGCTTAGCTACAAGGCAAAATAGTGAACGAAGTTGCTAAACAGACTTGACTGGGCATTTAACTACTTGATTCTGTTCTATTTACAAGGTCTTCAGCAGCTCTGCACTCCCTTAATCCATAAGGCACGAAGCAAGCAAGAGAATGTGCAGCCTAGTCCCTCCAGCTCAGGATCTCTGTAGCATTCCTGGAGGGCTGGAAGACAGAGGTCTCATCTCACAGAAGCACGTGGCAGACTCTGCTGCCAGCCTCAAAACTGCTGGACAATCAGCTTCCGCTTCACATCCCGGCTGAACCTGTTCATCTTGAACACTTCACTGTCAAAGAAGGCTGAGAGGTTGTGGATGTTAATCTGACGAGCCTGGGAAGAGGAGAAGGAGGGAGGGGAGAGGTAAATGTTTATTTAATAAAAATAAGAACCATGTGGTTTTCCATAGCAGAGGCTGCATAAAATCTGACAGTCAGCAATCTCTGCTCTGCTCAGCAGGAACCAGAACTGCAGTAGCAGGGGAGACTGCAGGTCAGGAGGAAGGAGCATTGGCAGAGCTGAGCTGAGCAAAGAAAAGATGCTGGCTCAGCATCTGCCTGCTCTCAGCTCGTCCTTTTACTCCCACTAGAGCTAGAATGTAACTCCTATCCAAAAGCCCCCCCAGTACCTCACCCAGTGTAAGAGTTTTGCAAGAGACCCCTGACTGGGGGTGGTCACACCAGCAGCACCAAGCTGTGGCTTTGGAAGTAGTTACTCTGCACATTCCATGCAAGGAGCAGAAAAGCAGCTGCTTTAGTGCCAAGCAAGGTCAATACTTTGCACAGAAAGGCCAAGTCAGGAGCGTAGTCTTTGGACTGCGATAAGGATGCATTAAGGAGAAGGCGAGTGAGCCTCAGGAGGGATTGGAAACGTTCATCACAGAGATTCTTCTGCTTTTTGCTTCTTCAAATGCAGATGCCAGGGAACTTGAGTTGTTGTTCACCTGCAAAGCACCATACTGCAGGATTTACCGCTCCAACCCTAAAGCTTTACAAGGGTGCATGAGAACAGAAGGGGAAGAATATGGTGCTTCCAGACAAGAGAGAATGCTGGGTTACACTGATTAACACCAGTCTTTTTTTTGGTATCACAATGCAGGAAGAGAAGTTACAAGTCTGAGAACGCCTCTGGTTCTGAGGCTGCAGAGAGAAAGCATGAACCAACCCCAGAGGCAGCTTGTTATTAGCCCATACCTTGTCCACCAGGTCTTTCTCTGGGACCTCTATGGTGTCTTGCTGGGCTCCATAGCGGTTTCTCTGGTACATCACCTGCTCTGCGACCAGCTGCTTCAGGATGAACAGCAGCAGCTCATTGTTGTCTCGCTTGAATGAAAGGTAGCGGGAGAATGTCTGGGAGGAAGGATGAGATGAGCCATGAGGAACAGAGCAATGCACTGCAGTCTCCTGTGCCCAACATCAACCAACCCCCTCCTCCCACAGAGCACAAGGGGAACCAAATGACACTGCTGTCACCTGCGCCCTTAGTGTTTCTCAAGTGACTTTGGCCTTGACAAGCTGCCACCTGCACATGCAGTGGCAGCTCTCTGACAGCCACAACACTCCTCTGCTGACTGCTCTTATTTCCATCTGAAATCTCTAGGGGCACCCTGGTGCCTCCTGGGGGCCAGCAGTGCGCTGCTGTGGATGTGTGCTGCCCACAGGGACACAGCCGTGGGAGGGCTGGTCCTGAGGAAAGCACAGAGCAGCTTCCCTTAACCCAGACTGCCCTGGCTCTCCCCAGCAGACGCTCACACTTGGCCGGCTGTTTGTGGCCAAAGAGAGGCCACGAGTCGTCCAGACAGAGGGCAAACACTCAACAGTGGATAACTGCCAGGCTGTGGCCAGCCAAGAGCTGTTCAGAGCCAGGCCCTGCTACTCAGAGAAAAGGGCAGACTGCACACTTAAACCAGAATGAGTGATGCCCCGTGGCTAAATGTCCCGGGGACCCTACTAAAACGGGAAGAAACCAACTGCCTGCTCAGCTCAATCACCTGATGGCAGCAGCAGTGGAAGCCCTGCACCAAATTAGCATGAAGGTGTAAAAAAAGAGATATGGCAGTGCTTTCAGTACAGAGGCTCAGGGTACACTTCCTTCTCAGGCCAAACAAAATCATTGCCCCACTTAAGACTAATGATGGGCAGTTGTGGAACAGTGCCTTGTTTGGGGTCCCTCCACAGAGGCACCCAGCTTAAATGTTATGTTCTTATTGTACCATGATTAAATTATTTTAAGGATCTAGACATCTGAGACTCTGCTGTGGGAAACCTGGAACCGAGCTGCTAAAGAAACCTTGTCTGACTGTGTGAGTGTGGGGTGTGTAGCTGCAAAGGGGCCTTGGTCCCAGCACAGGTGGTGCAAGTGTGACGGCCAGAGTGACTCCTGGATGTCCAGACAAGGAACTTAACACTTCAGACCCACAGTACTCCATTTACACTGGCTCAGCACCTGGCTCTACAGGACAGACCCTGCAGAGCATGGAAGAGCCTCTTTCCAGAGCCAGGGCAGTGCAAGGAGGCTGCAGTTGAACGTGGGGGTATGGGGTGCAGCTCCAGCACTTGGCTCAGCCGGTGCCCACCTTGCGCATGCTCCGCATGACGCTGAACTTCTGCGTGTCGATGAAGCTCTCCAGCATCACCCGGATGGCCATGTTGACATCATCCTCCACCACATAGTCCCGCAGGTGCATGCGGGCGTGAGCCTCGGCCATGCGGATCATGGACTCGATGTGCCGCACCGTGATGGGGATGCTGCCGGTCGCCTGAGGGCAGAGAGGAGGAGGCATCACCTTACTGAAGGATACAAGGCACAGGGCAAGACAGGTGGCTTCAGGCCCAGGATCCAACTCCTTTCACACGGAAGGAAGCTGCTCTGGACCTCTGATGGGGACTCAGGCTAAGGAGGCTCTGCCACCTGCTGGCACAGCCACACAGCCTGGCACAGCCTGCTCATCTGAATTCAGCATGGTGAGAGGGGATGATGTGGGGTCACTCATTGCCACTGTTTAGGGCCTTTCCAGGATCAGCAAACCAGTTTCCTCCAACAACTTTTTTGAGGAATTAAGGAAACAAAAAGCTGATTAGAAAAGAAAAGCTAGAGTTTTCCCAAGCTCAAAAAATCTCCCTCTGACCTCAACAAATTTCTCTCTTCCACTTGGAGAGCATAAAATGAGCCTGAGAGATCCCACAGACAAAAGAGAAGGCCATTTCTGCAGATAAGGGCTCCCTGTAATGTAGCAGGAGCATATGGGTTTGAGTGAATGCAAACATCTCCTGTGGGCCTGCCAGACTGGGCGACAACAAGAGGACTTTGCCATGGCAGGCACTATACATGTGTCCAGCCATCAGTCCACACATCACCAACAGGCGAGACTCTGCATTTAGATGAAGAATCATCTGTTCAGCAGACACTGCAGGATCTGCCTGTCTCTCACAAAACAGTGGCACAGACTTTTGTGATGGGAAAGGCAAGAATGTGTCAACATATGCTGGAGCAGTCTCAGCCTGATTCGCAGACTAGATACACGTTTCCCTCCCCCCTTTCCTCAGTATTCTCACCATGGACTCCTTCCTGAGGTCACTGTACATTCTTGCCACCTTGTCCTGGTCCATCTGGTTGAGTTTGGGGTGGACTTTCTCTTTGGCATAGATGATGTATTTCCTCAGGATCTCTTGAGGAATGGGTTCAACCCCGTACGTGTTGGGAAGAATGACCTCATCCGCGTCCCCATTCACTGCCTCCTTGTTACCTGGGTGGTGCTTGACGTGGCTGCCAACAACGAACCGGGCAAGCATTTCATCCTACAAGAGAGGAGTAGACTAACAGACACCGAACACTTCACTGGACAGAAAATCTCAATGGGCAACAGCAGCTGAGCATCCCAACAGCAGCACTGCAAGCCCAGCACAAGCTCATATTCACAGTACAGCCTGTACCTGCACAGGGTCCACCGTGTCTCTCACCACACACAGGATATCAAATCGAGAGATGATGGGCTCTGTCAGGTCCACGTTCTCTGAGAAAGTTAATGACGGGTCGTATCGCCCACCTGGAGCACAGAGATAACCCAAGTCAAACATGGGCACCAAGGCTGAAGCTTTGGAGCAAGCACAGACCTTCAGCACTTTACTGAAGACTCTACATCTCTGCTTCAGACTGAGGGAACCACAGAGGGAAGGGAAGCTCTGCCACAGTTCTCATGACTGTGGATTGATGCTAAAAGCCTGAGATGGTCCTGTAGACTCTCAGCACTTACCTATGGGATTGGCAGCAGCAATAACGGTGCAGCGAGCTTGCAAAGATGTGACAATGCCTGCTTTGGAGATGGAAATGCTTTGCTGTTCCATGGCTTCGTGGATGCTGGTCCTATCCTGATCATTCATCTACAGGAAAGCAAGAATGAGTCAGAGTGAATCTGTGCCTACACCCCTTTGCCCAACACACCAAGGGGAATCAGCCCCTGATGCTCTGAAAAGGCAGCAAACTGCACTGTGGACCAGCAAGGGCCTGAGCAAACTGCAGGAACCTTGGTCACTTGGGTGACGTCTACAGGAGTTAACGCTGTGTCTTCACTGCAGAGGTTACAGCTGGTCCCTTCAGAACTAATCCCTCCCAGAGAGAGGACGCTGGGCTCACCTTGTCGAATTCATCGATCAGGCAGACACCTCTGTCAGCCAGCACGAGGGCTCCTGCCTCCAAAGTCCACTCCTTGCTGACCGGGTGCCGCTGGACATAGGCTGTGAGGCCCACAGCAGAAGCACCTTGGCCAGTGGTGAAAATTGCTCTGCTCGACGCCTTCTCTATGTATTTAAGAAACTGAGATTTCGCAGTCCCGGGGTCTCCACACAGAAGCACGTTGATGTCACCACGGACTTTGTGTTTGCCACCTACAAAAGTCATGGGAAAGCCATGTTGGCAGCTGAGTGCATGGCTTGACAGCGACCCTGCCCTGAGCACCACAAAGCTGAAGGGAGGGCAACCAACAGGCAGGACAACCAGTTTACAGGGAAGTTTGAGGGAAAAAGAACATCAGCTTAGGAGGTAGTCAAGTTTGTAAAACGGACTTTCTAATCCTGCTCCCTGCTGAACACATCCTTCTCAGAAGATTATAACAGATCAGGGTGCCAAAAGGTCAAACCTCTGAGGAGGGCTAAAAACTTGCCCAAGTTTGCAGCAGGAGCTATTTTCAGTCCTAGCATTTCTACTGTCACAACAGAGTTTTCAGTGTGATAAAAGCAGCCATTTCGATCACAGATATCCCTCAGTCTGTTACCTTGTCTGTCACCAAGCCATTCAGACAACTGTAATCACTCTCACTGCAACAGCACAGATCCATTTGCCCTCTGCTGAGTGAGGCCTAAGTGACAAAAGTGATACTCACCTGGATTTTTGGGCTCTCCACCAAAGAGAGCCAAAGCCAAGCCCCTCTTGATATCTTCATGTCCATAAATAGATGGAGCAATGCTGGCAAAAATCTGAAAGGAAAGCCAGAGGAGTTGTCCATTTCCCATTCTGGGCAGAATTTTGCGTGAACATCAGCAAGGTGCCACATCTAAAGCTACTCTTAAGGTACTGCCGACTCCAAAGAGTATTTTATTATCCAGGGTGTGGAGGCTTTTTCAAAGGTAACTACCCACCGTCCCCCAAAGGAGCTTCACAAAAACGGTGCTGTTTGGGCATGGCAGATTATTTAGTCTGATGCTGGAAGCTGCTGCCACTGCCTCCACAACCCTGTTGTACACAGTGCACATCACAGTGGCTGTTATCAGCTGTTGTAAAGCTGGAGACCTTGATCTGAGGCTTACTCACTGCCCATGACAGTAGTTGAATGGGCTGCGCCACACGCGAAATGTCATCATGGTCAGATATTAAGGAAAACCGGCTTATTTTCCCAGGAGTATTCTGAAAATAACCAGGTGCTGGAGAATACTCATGTCATAACACTCCTGGCGTAACTGAAGCTTCTGCATCTGCTGTAACAGCTGTTACTGTAAGAACAGCACATGTAAGGTAACAGAACAAAGTCCTCCATTACAGAGCTTAAACCTGACTCAAGTAAGGTTGAACATGCACACCAATTCAGGAGCTTTGTTCTTTTGAGTGTTAGGTTCAGGCCTTAGCATACAGAGGAAGCAAAACTAAGATCTCTACTACAGCTTAAAGTAAGTAATAATACCCTCTTAAGGGCATTGGAGATGCAGTCATTGGCCTCAGAATATTTCCCCTGCTTTGCTTTCAAGATAAAGGGAGAGAAAACCGATCAGATAAAGGCAGTGTGAGTGCCTCTCTCCTGTCTTTCAGCCCTGTTGGGATGTAGAAGGCTCAGAGAAGGAAGGGGAGAAATAGAAAATTTGACCTCCAAAAGTACAAAGAAACTTTTTTATTTAGTTCCATCCTATAACTGACTCTCATCAACAGCTGTCTGAGAGCTACAGAAGACCATTCAGAGGGAACTGGGATTTCTAAAGATTCGTTTAACTACTGCTTGGCCAGCTGACACGGCAAGCTGTCAAAAGGAAAAGAAGGGATCTCCGAAGCTGACCCACCTTCTCCCCAATTTGCTCATCCTTGGACAGACCCACAATCACTTTCACATCTTCATCAGTCAGTTCTCCAACAGCCAGCTTGTTGTCCTTCTTGGCAATGTGGTTGGCCAGGATCACAGTGGCGAACACTGGGAACCCATTGGCAGTGTTCAAGGAACCATCATAGTTGTTGTGGTAGATCCCTGTGAGCTCCTGGGAAGCAGGAAATGCAGTGTCAGTGCCTGCACAGCATAATGCAACCCCTTCTCCATTTTAAGATAAATGGCTGCCCAAATGCAGCCAAGGACAAACCCTCCCCACGGACGTTCCAGTTGATGTCACTGTCAAAATTTAAAAACGTTTTGTGCTCACCCCACACTTGAACAATGTACTCACAATCTCATCCCCTGGCTTGCAGCTGTCCACCAGATCAGCGAGCAGAATGGCATCCTTGGAGCGGGGCAGCCTGCCGGCAGCTACCTTCCCAGGGCTCTCCTGGATCTTGATGCGCTGATAGTTCTGATAGACTGTCTGCAGAATGGAACAAAAGTTACCCAGCAGGTCTGGCAGCCACCAGCAAAGCTGATGCTTTTCACCTCACCAGAGAAGGTCCATTCAAAGACTTATTACACTTTGGTTAGAAGACTAAGGGCATGGGAGGATGGAGGTTGTGAGGAGCAATTCCAGGATACAACAGACAATGATGGGGATGGGAAAGCACTTTGCTGCATCTCACCACTGTGTTTCAGCCTTGGCAGGTTTTGCTCACCCAAATACTGGACCAGTTCCTGGGAGGAGGATGCTTCACTTGTTATGATTAAAGGTATCAAAGCAAAGAATGAAAGTCAGAAGCTCTACATCAACGATTTGATTTCCTAATATGACAGTTCAGGACATACTGACCTAACTTGGGAGGGAGGAGAGCTGGACAGTCTCTGTCTGCATTTCTAAAATATGGATAAATCACTGTGTACCAGAGAGATGACTGTGGCAAACGACTCAATCCAAACACAATATGACAGCAACTTACTTTTGGCTGCTAAACTGAGTACATTCAGATGAAGAGCTCAAATAGACAAGAGCTATCTTCACAGACCCCTGGATATAGCAGCAGACCCCTCTCCCTACACCAAGCTGTTCAAAGGGTGGGAACCAAAGCAGGGCTGGGAGGAACAGGCAGTGAAGCAGAATGAGCAGCCAGGCCCATCGAGGCAAGCACATCATCTCTCACCTCTTCCATGTTGATTTCAAAGGGGCCAAGAGACTGACACTCTGGGCAGGAACCGGGTTTCACCTCCTGGTTCTGGGACTGGAAAAAGGGTCCCAGGATGAAGCGGCACTTGCTGCAGTTGTATTTGACCATGCTGAGCTGAGGCAGGACCCCTGTGCAACTTGTCACCACTCCGCTGGTCCGGATCAACTGATTCAGGTGCAGTTGCCTGAGGAAAGAGAGGACACTGATGCCCTGGATGCAGGGCACAGAAGGCAAAACACCCTACAGAAATACCCTTGCTACAAAGCACAAGTTTTCTACCAGCATTTGTGTTTTATCTTGGAAGTTCATCCTTAATGTGACTTTTTCCCTGTGATAACTTCAGTCACCCTGTCAGACTTACCCAGAGGTTTAGCTCACAGGTGAGCCCTCTCAAGGCCCCCAAAAGCCTGTTGAAGGCCCGACAGCCAGTGCTGGTAATTCTGCTGCTTACCTGAGTGAGCGCAGCTCTTCCACCAGAGGGAGGTGGGAGATGCGGACATGGATCTCCTGAGCAATACGGTCATATTTGGGGTACATGGCCAACACCACCTCCTTGGCTGCCTCATCAAAGATCTTCAGCATTTCTGCTGGGGCCTCAGGCAGAAAGTAGGCAAGGACATGTTCCTGGGCTGCCAGATCCTCATAGTTCACCACCAGACTCTCTCTGTTCTCTTAAGAAAAAGATGGAGTGAATTATAATTTCAGCCTGCCCACTCAATGAGTTTGCAAAGGGACAGCCAGAACAGACAAGCCTGTATCCTGCAGGCTGCAATGTCTGCACCTTCCCTGAAAAATGTTTCAAAGTCAACAGTTTGAAAATGGGTGGAAAACTCTTTTAAATTGATTTCTCTAACAAATTCTTCATCAGTACCAAGCTTTTGATTGTTTCTCTCTAGTTCTGCACAGATACTTCCCAGGCTCAATGTTCCAGAGATTCAAAAGCCTCAGCCCGACACACAACTCTCTCAGAGACCTCCAGGAAACTGAAGTTAATAGGAGAGACATTATGTGTGCTGAATGGCTGGCAAAAAACCTCCAGTGTCTTATGTTTGTAGAAAAGGATGAGACAAATGCCTTTTATTTCCTAGCTATATAAAACTGATCCTGTTCAATGGCTCAAGCTTCTGCTCAATATAAAGAAGAAATACAAAACAAGTACACTTATATGAGCTGTTCCTAGATGTGACAATTTCTGCTTTTAAAATTAATCAATGACAGCCTTAATGACTGCTTCTTCTGGCAGCGCCTAGTCAGAATACAAGGCTGCAACACTGACACTGTTTCCGAAGTCACAAGCTCTTTTTGTGTCCCCTTGCTGGATAATCCACTTTCCAGTGTGAGAAAGTTACTGGTGCAGACAGCAAGCAATTGTTGTCCCTTTCAGATCAGAAACTTGCAGACCACTGTCTGCTGCCCCACATATTCTTCTGCTAGCATTTCTACAATATGAATATTAATGAGCAGCAGGCACCAGGGGCCTTCTAATTAGTCAGCCAGAATCAAAGAAGATAGTAGACATGTTTGCATTATTCATTCATCTCCATCAGCATGAGACTTTCTTAAAGTGCTGACTCAATGTCTGGAACAAAGAGGGCAGGCAGAAAAAAAAAAATCCACCTCTGGACTGGACCGCCACAAAGTACTGTGACCCACATAAAGAGGAGAGAGAGTCTCTAATCACCCAGCCCTACCTTTGCACATGTCACTGATCCTCTCCTTGAAGACATTGTGCCCATGGTCATCCACGTGAGTCTTCAGGAAGTTCTTGAAGCGGTGGTAGATCTCAAGGCGTGGAGCTGCCATGGAAACCCACTCCCGCACTGAATGTCCTTTCATGTCTTCCAGATTCTCAATGCTCTCAATCATGTCCTCATCCTCCTCTTCCACGCCTTCGGCAGCCCGTTCTGCCAGTCGCCTCTTCCGCGAGGGACGGTCTTCATCTTCATCATCGCTGTCTAAGGGTTGGGAGGAAAAAGTGTTGAAGAGCTGGAATTCCCATTCCCACTCTTTGGATTAGTCACAGTCAGATTACATGGGCTGTGGAAGCAAACAGGTCAGAGCCTGGGATACAAAATAAGAGACAGCCTGGGCCCAGCCTAAATCCAGTTCTATTGTGGCTCCTACATCTTCCACAACATAGCTAAAGACTTTAGGGGTGTGAATAGCTAGATTTGTGTGCAACAGCAAACATTCGTGCCCATTACTGCACTGAATGGACAGAAACAGAAACACAAGAGACAGGCTTCTGAGTGCATCAAAGACCCCCCCATTCAGCCTACAAAATTCTCTACAGGAACACCACCAACAAACCCTATAGCATACACTTGGTAGAATCCCAACCCTTGGATACTGGCCCAGGATCCTGACTTTATTTCAGTGGTAACACAGAAGAACACACCAAGCCCAAATACATGGGAGCTCTAGAGACCCTGAAGGTAAGAGTCCACCCAGACCAGGTTACAGTCAAGCACAGGAGGATCAGCAGCCCACCCTGTACAGCTCATTCCACCTACCGTAGAGCAGCCCCCTCCGCATGCGGCCCATGCCCTGCTCCAGCTCCCGGTCCCGCTGCCTCATCTCTCGCTCTGCAGCTTCCCGCTGGCTGGCAGTCAGCTCCTCCAGGTCCTCATCATCCGGGGCCAGGCCCTCTGCCTCGTACACATCCAGCTCAGGGATGGGGCGGTAGTCCCTAGGACACACACAGAGCATGGAATCAGGCCAGGAAAGCCCTTCTCCTGCCGGGCAGGTGTCAGGACAGTTGTTCTGCAGCAAGACAAAAATGTGTTAAAGCAGGAAGGCACTTTACAGTGCCCTGCAGCAAAGGGCTCCGGCAGCACTGTTAAAAATGCCGAGGCTCCAGAACCATGGTTAGGAATGCCAGCATTCCAGCCTTTGCGTTGTGAAATTCCTCAGTTTGCCAGCAAGCCTGGCAGTAAAAAAAAAATCAAAACTTAGGGCTGTAGGAGTAAAAAGCTGGGCTGGATGCACATCATGCGGGAACATCCTGAGTAACCCACTCTGGACCATGATGACACTTCGCTCCCAGTTTTGCTCAGTTCTCCCAGGACTTTGTCCACTGCGCAGCAGCTCTTCAGCCCTCTCACGAGCACGCAGAGGGACCCCACCACGGCTGAGAAAGCTCCTCCACCTCGCTGGGTGCACCGACGGTACCCAGCACCCCATGCCCAGACACAACCCCCTGCAGAAGCTGGCTCTCACTGCTTTCCTTACCTTTCCATCCCTTCCCCGATGAGCTCTTCCCCTTCTTCCTCGTCCTCTTCGGGGAGCCCCCCCGTGCCCAGGAGCCCTTCGGACTCATCCTCGAAGGGGGGCAGGTCCCGGCCGGGGCTGGACGTGAAGGCATCGCCGCGGCGGGAGCTCCGCACGGGGCTGGTCACCGCCGACTGCGACTCGGAGGAGTCCTGCGAGGGCAGGAGGGAGGGGGTGAGGCCGGGGGGCCCGGGGGATCAGTGCTCTGCGATGCGGCGGCGGTCAGATGGGGGGCACGGATCACCGGTGAGTTATAATAATAATTAACCCTCTCCGCAAGTGACAATGGAAACACATGGCGGGTCTGGGCGGGGGGGCGGGGGTAAATCCATCCTCCGAGCCCAGCGCAGCCGGAGCGGAGGGAAAGGGTCCGATCCTGTCCCGGCCTGGCTCTCCTCTCCGGGGCAGTCCACGGGGGAATCTTCCATCGGCGTTTCGGGTGTCCCCCGCCGCGTGCCCCCCCCCC
>JAWMRA010000023.1:11127799-11257861 GCA_035584735.1 Pseudotriccus pelzelni | reverse complement strand
TTTTAATAAAGGGCTGTTATTCCTTTCCTGGACATAATTCAATCTTACCTGTGTCTCATTTAAACTGAGACATTTCTCATAGCAGTGCTGGAGGCAGAAGTACGATGAAGTATATTTTGATTGTTATTTGTGTTTAATATTGACATAATACTATTTTATATTGTTTTCCTTTAAATGCTGGCATTACTATGGCAATGGTGCACTGCCTGTAAACAGTGCAGAGTCTTCATGGAACTGCCCCTTTTTCCTGCCCTGCAGTGGTATGAGGAGTTGGAGTGTGAGGTCAAACCACCTGTTCATTTAGACTGTGATGTGGAGAACTAGACTAAGAGTAATTCACCTTGCCTGGTACATACTGAAAGGATGGTTTAGGGAGAGGATAGAGTGGAGTGGTGATGGTCTTTGTTGTTGTTCTTCCATGCTACTGATCTGTAGCTTAATCAATCTGTGCTTGATTTAAATGAAGAATCCTTCTATGAGCATGTTTTTTCCATATGTTGAATGGTAATAGGCATGGCTTATCCAGGCACGTGGCTTGGCTGTGAAGCATTTTGAGGCTATAATGTAAAGGTTTGGAGACTGAATAAATAAAATTTATATAAAAATGGTCAGAGTAGTTCAAAGGAAAGGTCTTTTTAGCTGTAGCCCATCTTTGATAATGATCCCTAGAAGCTGCTTATGGAGAGCATGAGAACAGAGCAGGTGTGTAGCTGTATTGCTAGGGAATAAAACCTGTGAATTGCTGTGTCATAGGAAATTTCATCTTGTATCCTGACCTTGTATCCAGATTGTATCCTGACTATGGGATGTTGCATCATTGCTGAGCTTTGGAATAGTGATGTCCAAGGCAGGTGACTGCTGTTCCTCTGCATAGGACATCTGGGTCAGCAGACCATTAGAAAGAGAATATTCTCTTCATTAATATAATTAACTAGCCTCTGTAAGAGCAAGGGGAAGAAGATGGTGGATTTATTGTCCAATCTAAAGATGTGGCCAGGCTCAAAGTAGAGCTCTGACCTCCTGCAGTGAGGTGTAGAATAATCCTGGAGAAATGTGACTAACAGAGTCAAGCAATATTTGTGAAGTGTAAAGATGGCACCTCTGAAATGAGTTGGGACCTGACTGCTTACATACAAAAGCTGCCCTGTTGTCTGAGTTAGCTTTTAATTCTGCAGTGTTGCATACTCAGATATTACATACTTGATGCTCTGCAAAAATCTGATCAGGCTCCCCTTGTGATAAATAGTTTCCATGCTGTGTTAGCCTGGAACATGGTGCAAGAACGAGAAGCTGTTAAATTTCATTGCTCTTTAACTATCTCTGGATCAGTCATAAATTTAAGATCCTTAAAAAAAGAAGTTGTCTGGTCTGTCCTTGCAAAGATGAGGTCAAAGCTGTTGTCTGTCAGCTTCTAAGTAGGAACTGTTTTGACCAGCCCTTTAAATTATTGAGATCCCTATTGGACTTGTTTTATCTCATCTATGGTTTCCTTTTGGGCATCGTTACCTTATTGTATTAGCTCAGTCCTACTCAAATCATATCTGTCCTTTGTCTTCCAGTATTGTTATCTTCCTTTATTTGGAACAGGGCTTGAATGTTTCCTGTTCTGTTTTTTAGCCCAAGCATGTGGGGCAAATGCTGGGTGTGAGCTGCTTGTCATCTCTTCTGTGTCAGTCTTCTCTTTCAGGTAGAAGATGGTATTGGAACTCAGAGTACCTAATGGTAGTCCAGGTGCAGATGGCACTGGAAATGATCTGCTTATATTTATAAGGGAAAAACTTCCAGGGTTGTTTTTATTGTTGTTGTGACCTACTGTGGACGCCAGAGAAAAATGAGGCAAGTCCCATGAGAGAAATAAGGAATAATTTGCTTTTAGCAGCACTTAATTTAGTAAAAATTGAGAAGCATGCTGTGTATAATTAAAAAGGTGGGGTTTTTTTTAATATCTGCAGTAAGATCTTGAGCTGTCCTGTGCCTTTAACATATCAATAGCATGGTGATTAGCATCCCTCTCTTGTACTGCTGTCTCCAGCAGTACTGTAACATTTTCTTTTAATGTTACCACTTGTAGACCATAAATCCAAGTATGATAGCTGTATTTTGAAATGATTTCATTTTGATTGTGCTGAACGTTGCTTGTCATTTAATCTGTTCGTTATGATTTTCACTCGCTGACTTTTATTATTAGCAATATTGCTATGAAGCACTTCAGTCTTTTTATATAGTGCACATTGCTGAAGAGAGCGTGGACCAGAATTAACCTTTGATGGGGAACTTGCTGACAGCTTCTGGGGCCGGTTACTTTACTGTTTATGGGGCAGGGTGCAAATTAAAACTACCTGTTATTTTATTGTGGTTTGTGTGTTTTTGGTCGTTTTTTCTCCTTGAAGTGGTGTACTGGTTTCGAGAGGGATTTAGGGTTAAGTACCTGGGTCCTGTTCTACATTTTTGTCTTGATCTTTCTATTTCTTTTAATGACTTTGAACAAGGTACTTACCTTCTGGATACCTTAGGTTTTGAATAAAACTCCTTAAAGCTTTAGTTTAAAAAGCAAAACAGCTCTCTAAGTAACAGTGCAGCATTCACTTTCCTCTTTGACTGAATATGTCTTTTTGATTAACCCTGGGGGCTGGCTTAAATGGAAATAGTCTGCTAAGCTGCTGCAGAAGAACTCTTCCCAGTTTGTATTAGAGATAAAATGTTTTGTTTGTTTGTACAGCACTGGAGGATTGTGGTGCTGACTGGACCCTCTGAATAATTTAATGCTGTGGGTACTTACAACACAACAAGGATTATATGTGCGGTACTTCAGAGCAAGGCCTGGGGTGTTCAACTAACGCTGGAGGCATGCCTTACATCTCATGTGAAATACCCAAGAATTAATACAGTTATCTTTAAATCCATTTCTATTTCTAGCATGAGGAACTTGCAAAGTTGTCAGAGTCAAGTTTTATTTAACTGCTTCACTACGTTGTGAATAGTTTCACCGTTCCTCTATACCAGAAGTCTTCCCTTTTTCCATTCCAATTAATCAAAATGTCTTCTCTTAACTTCACAGTTCTTTTGGGTTTCTAATTTTTTTTTTTTAATTCCTTCTTACTGACAAAGGAAACTTTGCAAGCAAAGCTGCTCTTTTTCCTCCTCTCTGCTTTTGTAATCTCTGAAGGCTGTGCAGCATGTGCAGCATGTGCAGCATATGCATCAGGAGCCTCTTGGAGCCAGTGGCTCCCTGCCTGATGGTTTTCACTGAAACCTTTGAGACAAATCAATGTGGAATGGGAATGGATAAAAGCAGAAGCTGGGGGGGGAAATAAACGCGATTAAGTGAAGACATCTCATTACTACTCTAGAAAGGGAGGATTATAACTTATAAAATAGGAGGATCTCATTTAGGGGCCATGTGCACTTGTGTTATCAGGACAGAGGGAGAGCAAATAGAATAAATGAAATTAATACTTTGAAAAGAAGCATTACCCGGATTTGAGAATTGAACTAATATGATTTGTGCAAAGCCCTGAAGTTCTTATCTCCCCATTTAATACCCCTAGGATAATGGCTTTGTCAGAGTTATTGACCAAAAGTCGTCGTCTTCTCACTTTGAAAAAATGAATTCAGAAATGGGGTGACAGTAGGACAAACTTTGCACCATGAGACCAGATGGGCACTGGTTGCTGCGTGAAAACAGACTGGGCACAGAATTCCTAAATTGCTGGGAGAGTTTCTCCAGCTGTCCATAATGGATGGCTTGCTGTTCCCAGTGTTTCTGATCCTGCCCTGCTCAGTGGCTTGCTGGATGGCAGCCTTCGCTTTCAGGTGGTTCCAGCATTGCACCATTGTGACTGTGCTGGCTCAGAATGTAGGCATGGAGGAAATACAAGGATTTGGGTTTGTTTCTCATTGCTCCAGTAGCTGATTGTAATTGGTCATTTTGGTAATTTTGGTATTAGTTGAGGAGTGGTCAGGTGGAGTTGTGTTTTCTTTTTCACTCTGTAGGAGTGGAGGAATGATCCAATTGGCCCATTTGTGGAAAGTTTCCTTTATATTTCCTTCAAGCCAATCTTGAGGTTTTTTTGCTGTGAATGTCTGCTGTTGATCAGTATCAGCTGCAGATGCAGCTGAGCTGGTACTGAAGATGGCTTTAGAAATGGTGCTGAACGTGATTTAGTTTGTTAAGGCTTTCATTTACTTTGTGGTAAGCTGGGGATCAGCTTCATCCTGGATGATTAGCCATAGGTAAGCATCCCTAGATTACCTGGGGTTTTGTTGTGTGTAATCTCCTATCATTGTGACAAGCTGGAGTGGCTGGATGAGGTCCAGCAGTAGGTGTTTGTTGTAAGTGTGACAGTGTGGGGACGTCAGTGAAGTGACACTGCCGGTTTTGAGGTCAGGCCTCTATTGTCACAACTTGCCATTTTTTCCTCCCTGTTTATTTGAGTTGAGGTAATGAAAGGTATTGTCTCTGTGAGCCTTGCATTATGGTTAGGAAACTGCTCACATCAGGCACAGTTTATTTGGTCCCATGGACTGTGCAGCTGAAGTGCAGCACACACTGAGCTGAACCCTTCTCTTTGTGAAGTTACAGAATCACAGAATTTGTAAAGCTACGTGTAGGTTGGTTCTGGGAGGAGACATTGCTAACACAGATCTTTAATGTTTAGTGTTTACTGGCTCTTTAATTTCTGTAAATATTTCTTGACTGAAGTTTTTTATGGGTGAGACAGAAAACATTGATTTAAATCAGAAAGTATGGAAGCCTGTTTTAAATAATAGTGCAAAATGAGGTAGAAGCCCATTCAGTTATCTTTCTCCCAAGTTCAATTTTCATTGATGTTAGAGTGATAAGCAAAAAGTGTCTACATGTGTTTGCCAGAGGAAATATACCTTTTTTTTCAGACTAATTTTTGTTTTGTTAGAAAAAGAGTGGTGCATTTAGTTATTAGAACCTCCATTCCTACCTCCAATGTGGGTACCACCAGTTTTGGGGGCAGCACTTCTGGACGAACGTGGTTCCCTGCAGTTTGGCTCTTTGCAGAGCATTTATACCAGTAAGAACTGTCCTCAGTGCTTGCAGAACTAGGTGGGGTCCTGACTAGGTTAGCAGGAGGTGCAGAATCTTTGGCTGGAAGTTGCCTTTGATTGCTCTCACTACTTGGATAAGGCTGCCTTTTAAATATGTCGATACAAATGGAAAGATGTATTTTTAGGTGTGATCCTTAATGACTTACAAAATGTTGCAAGCTATTGATGGTGGGATTTAAATAGCTTCAGTCCTTGTTTGTTGCATCCCTCTCATTCTTGCCGTGTGAGCTTGAGATATATTTCTAGACTCTGCTGAAAAAAGTGTGTTGTGTGGAGACTTGTTAGTGGTCTGTTATTATCTAGTCTTGGGCCAGAACATCCCTCTTTTTCCCCACAATTGGGTTCCTCTTTGTCTGCCGCCCTTTACTATAAAAGTGAGTATATTTCTGCAGTGAAAGAATTACTTTTTTTTCAATGCAACCATTAAACATTTAAGGGATCCCTATGGAAAATAATCTTGGAGTATTAAATGGTGGACTTTGGAAAGGTTTGCATTAAATTTAAGCTTGGCGTGGTGAGGATCTACATGTCTGCTACCTCCAGCAAGCTAATAACTTCTGGTCTCTGGAGCATCAGTGAGGTCTAAATTTAACTAAAGTAATTTTGGAGAATGTGCACTACAATAAAGGCTGAAAGTGAAAACACAGCCAACCCAAAAGAAAACCTCTTTTCTTGTGGGAAGGCGAAGGTGTTATCTGACTACGGGTAAGATGCTGTGTATGTACTGCAAATTTTCCTGCTACTGCTGCTATGATTTGTCAGACATTTATAGCATTTTTTTACCAACTTTCAATTTCTTCAGCTAGTCTTTTATCTCCTGACTGAAGGTTAATTTGTGTTTGGAGAGTTTTTGCAGATTTCAGCAGCTGATGGTCGTCTGAGCTTCTCATTTTTGTAGTCTCTTGGGCTAGGGGACCTTATCACAAGGTTGGCCTCGTTTTAAATCCTACAGCTGCAACAAATTGAAGTTGTCTGTGGTGCTGCCTACTTCCCGTCTTGCCTTCAACTCTCCTGTGCCTGTATTTCACAATTTATTTTTTTTTGTCTACCAAGTTTATATACCCCACAGAAACTTGTTCAAGATTCCTTTGTTCTGACTTAGGGTTACAGTAAAGCTATTTCGTTGTTCAAGAAGTAAAAGATAAAGTTGCCCTTTATTTTTCTCTGTCTATAACTACAAAATATTCAATTAATAAAGAAATAGGAAATATGTTGATATTTTTCTGTGAATGGTCCAGCAAAGCTAGTACTGCATCTTTTTGTTTCACTGCCAAACTATTGTGGAGTAGTAGAATTCTGCTCTAGTTTGTAGCTAATTTGTGGGGTATAAGCAACAGAGATTTGGTAATGTATTAGGATGTTTCAGTAGGCTTTCCTTTTCTATGAGCCAGTACTAGTCAAATGGGATATGGTTTGTGGTATGAGATTGTCATTTACAGGTATAAAAATTTGAGAGTTTTGGAAGAACGTAGTTCCTACCAGCTTGGATAAATTGTACTTTTGGATTATGAATTTGCTTGTCTGTGTTTCAAGTATTTGGAATAATACCTATACTTAATTTAGTATTTTATGATAGCTTTGCAGTAGTCATTGTAGTCTATGTAAAAAATGACTGTTTGAATCTTGAATCAGTGATCCTTGAGCACTGAAAATTCCTTTGATCTTTCTGACTAGAAAGAGTTGCTTTTTTTTTTTTTTTGAAAGAGAGCAAAATTATGAATTTAAAAGGCCAGTATAATAGCTAGGAAATAAGTTTGCCCTCAGTGAAACACTTCAATTGCTCTTGCAATGTCAGCTGATAGGGATGTGAGGTAGGTGACTGGCCACTGGTTATCACTTCTGTCATATTCCCTAAATACCATAAAAACTGGCTTTGGTGTTTCTGCCACGTTTCCTTGGAACTTTAACGTATATGTCTTGATGTGATCCTTGTTTATGGCCAAAGGGTGCTAAAGAAGCTACTTGGGATGGGCACAGGCGTCTGCACTGGGGGGCAGTGTGACAGAGAAACAGTGCAGGGTGCTCTTTGGGTCTCAATAAGAAAGGCTGTCAGGTGGATTAATAACTGGTTTAACACATGAGCTTCTGAAGCCCCAAGAACCAGGCCCAACAGAGCAGGTGTGTCCTAATCAAGATCATGTTTTCTCAAATACAATGTCTTTCACAAGTCCCAAGCTTTGTTGGATCATATTAGTAGATGAAACTGAGTAATCAAAAATAAGCACTGATGTTTTTTCTTTATTTCTCATCTTAAAGAGCAGTTAAAGCGATCTGATACAAAGATTAAATTTCTCTGAGGCTCTTTCCAATTTGTTTATACCTTCTGTTGCGGCTGGGCATCCTCAAACCTGCTTCTATTTGCTGATGATGTTTATTCTAATTCTTGCTTGCTTTCCTCTTTCTCTCTCCGTCTTTTCACTTTCCCAAAGCTGCAGGACGGTTTGCTCCTGCCTCCTCTCCTCGTTGGTGGTGTTATCAGGCACGTGTGCAGCGGGTGAGATTGCAAACGCTGCTGTTCTCCGGGATTCTAAGCATCAGACAATGTTTTACACGGCGTCCCATTCTCTAGCTGGCTGGTTGGACATGATGTTGGTACCTTATCTTCACGCTGACACACACTGGACATTAATAGAAATACATTGCTGAGGCACATGTGTGGAATTTCAAGCAGCCTTTCTAGCTGTGCTTTAGATAGTCTATTGTGTGCTTAACCTCTTGGAAGAGGTTTTGAAGAGAAGTGCGTAATGTTAACTCTTGAGGAGCTGGATGGACTCTTAGTTTCTTATTATAGTCAGCATAATATCCTCCTAATTGCGTTCTGCTTATGTGTTTTGGAGTTTCAGCAGTTTTAAATCTATCCTGCTATGACCAGTATTCCTCCTTCCTAATGCAAATTTTTATCAAAGAAATAGCTGTACACTGCGCATGGGGAGGATGTAGGAAATGGGTTGCTGCAGAGGGAACTGAGCTGCCAGCACCCTTGTTTAGCTTTGTCTGAAGTCTGTCCCTGTATTATTTTTGGCTCTGTGATTGCCTTACACTGACTAAAAAAATGACCTGGATGCAGCTGCTTCTATTTGCCAGGAATTCCTTCTGCTTTTGTAGCACATCAGAATTTTTATTGTTTCCTTTGTGCTATATCTGTATACTTTCTCGGCTTGTTTGTTATGACCAACTCCAATTATCTATATTATTTATGAGTGCTGAGTAAAACACGATGGAAAGAAGCTTCTTAAAAGGGACTGTACTAAGGGAAAGGAAATGAGCTGATGACTTTGATTTTTAGCTATGAAAATAGAACACCTGCAGGCTTATGAGGGAGGGAAGGAATTAGAGTTAGCTGGATTTCTTTTTCCTGTCTGCCTGTTACGTTGGGGGTTTAGAGCCTTATTAGCCTTGAAGACTTTGTGATAATGGGCAAACTTGAAGGATGATGCAGTAGGAGTCAAAAGTAAAAATTGATCAAACAGACAGATAGAGCAGGGCCATGTATAATTACAGTCCAGAAGAAAAAAGCTCCATAGTTTAATACTTTCCTGAATAGAACATTAGACTAAGGATACATTTGTTAAGTAACCAGTGCTCCTCCAATTAGGACTGAGAGCTTGCCGTGTACATTCACTGCATCTTCAGCCTAATGCTTTTGCCATGGGAAAAGTGGTTCACCGTCTGGCAGATGATTTCAAGCCCCTTTCTTTTTCCAAATACATGGGTTCATGTTTCTTCTTTTCCCTTCTCTCCATCCTCTGAGCAGAATGGATTTGTTCCTTGGTTCATCTTGCTGTAGCTGTAATTGGCACTGTCAGGCTGAAACTCTTGACTCCCTCCTGGATTCAAGCTTCCAATACACAAAAGGTTCCTTACAAAAGCTGTTCTTTTTCCAGCTGAGGACCTGAGCAGTCATTTTTATATTTTCATGATATGCTCTCCTAGTTTAGCAGCTAAATGTGGAAAAAGGGGTCTTGGGAATGTATGTTTAAAAAAACCCCAAACCGAAACAACCAAATCCTCAGAATCAATAAACCATACAAAATAGAGCAGCACCCTGAAAAAAACCCCAAACAAACAAAAAAACCTCCCCCAAAGCAACAACAATAACAACAATAGCTTATGTCAACTGAAAATATGCTTCCATGTCTCTTAAACCCTTCTCCCTAATTTTTCAGGGTAAAAGAATTTTGTTTCAAGTACAAAACCTGAGAAAGTATGAGGGCTTTAAACTGCAGAGCCAACTACAATTTTAAAGATAATGAATGTCAGTCCAGCCTATAGTTTTCTGTCATTTCAAAAGTTGTCCCCCCAGCTGCTGTGCTGTTTCCTGTTCAAGACTCAGCACTTTGCAGTGTAATTTTTCTAAGCTTTGTGCTACTGAAGGTTATCATAGAGTTCTGTTAAAAGCCTGCTTGCCTGTGATATCCTGTTAAACAGCAATCTGCAAAAAGAGGTGGTTCTCTGGTGAAGTAAGAATTTGACACTGTTCCTTTGCTGGGAACAGAAGTGGGATATGTCAGTGCCCTTTCCCATCTGATGGCTGCTCAGAAGCCACTCCTTGGGTCATTCT
Source organism: Pseudotriccus pelzelni (assembly GCA_035584735.1). Taxonomy (NCBI): domain Eukaryota; kingdom Metazoa; phylum Chordata; class Aves; order Passeriformes; family Tyrannidae; genus Pseudotriccus; species Pseudotriccus pelzelni. Next base: position 11,248,221 of record JAWMRA010000023.1, on the reverse strand, counting down.
GTCCTTGTTCCAATAGTGATGAACACCTAAATGCAGTCTTGAAGCTGTTGCCAACCACTTGCATTTTCTTTTCTTTAGAATAGTTTAGAAGTAGTTCATCAAATTTTATGCATCTGGGGTAAAAATAAGAGTTTTCATTATAATTAATCTAGATGGAGTATCAGTTTGTGCCCACATTAAGTGGGGACCATTAGCTGTGCTCCTGCTCCAGCAATGTCATCCTGGCATAGCAGCCTTATTTTCTGAGGTTAATGGGGAATGTGGTGAGGCACCTGGAGGGAAAGGAGCTCTAATGGTCTTAGCTGCCATTCTCCTCTGTGTAGATGGGACTAATGTGGTTGATAAATACTTTGCTGCCTCAGGCCTTGCAAATGCAGGCTGCTCCCTTAGGAAAGGAAGTAGCTCAAGCAGTACCATGGGTGTTATTCAGATGAGGTTGAAGCAGCTAGACAGAAGAAACTTGCTCCAGCATATGAGTAATTTTAATCCCTCTTAATTTCAGTGTTTTGCTGTGAAGTATCTTGGTGAGCAGGTAATGGTAGATGACAGATTTTTCCAACAACATGTGGGTGCAAGCGCAGGCAAAATTTTGCCTTTGCACACCCATTTAGAAGTTACATCTACTTTCTGCACAAGAAATATGTCTTACTACGCATTCTGAAACTGCAGTGAAAAAAATCATGCCTTTGTAAGAAGGAGTAATAAACTGTCATATAATCAGACTAATTTCCCCTAGTTGCTCATTGCCCAGCAGATGTTGCTGTTGAGCTTGGTTAGGCTTCACTGTGCAGTTCAGCGAGTCATCCGCCTATTTTAAGAGCTATGATGCAGACTGATTTGGAGCTAAGTTTCCTCCTTGATAATTCATGTCATCCACTGGTAAGTCAACATACTGTCCAGAGGCTTACGGTACATCTTGTGCGGGCGTGTGTGTAAATAAATAAATAAATTATATTAGAATGTCTTTTTTGACCCGTGCAATACGTTTTTCACTTCATTACTGACTCTGAATTCTTATGAAACTTTCCTCTTTCATTAATAAAGCAGTTTTCATAGCTTATTTTTTTAAATAATTTTTGAGGGAAGGAGTTTGTTGGCATTTCAAGTGAGCCTTTAAAAGGTGATGGTGCAAGTGTAGTCTGATAAACAATCCATAAATAGCATATCCTCGTTTAATATCCCTTTGAATTTAGGATCTGGGAAAAATCTATCACCTGTCTCATGCAGAATTGGGGAGATGAATGATGTATCTTATTTGGGGTCAAAACCACTGCTCATTGCAGCAGCTGCTCTGTGTGTTGATCTTGCAGACTCTGTACTCTGCTCCACAGTTCTTTGGGACGTGATTCTCCTTGTCATACTCTTACTTTGGAGCTAAAGGTTTTCCATCTCAGTTGCATACCAGTGATGACGCCTTCTCCGAGTCCATGCTTTTTTCCTGCAGTGCCGAGAGCACTTGAAAAGCAGAAGTGTTTCCTGAAGGTGGCACTGAAGGGACACCCATGAAGGCTCCTTTCCAGAGGTGGACCGGGAACTGCTGAGCCTTCAGATTGCTTGCATACCAATGAAATGTCTCGAAGTTTTTGTTTATTTGTTTTCATTCTGACTCTGGGTTCTCCAGGAGTTACCATAATATTTTCCAGGATTAGTTTATCCTAAGTAGTTGAAGTTCTTTTGATTTCTATACAAATGGTAGAATCACAGAATGGTTTGGGTTGGAAGGGACCTTAAGGATCATCTAGTTCCAACCCCTCAGCCATGGGCAGGAATGCTATTCAGTAGATTGTGTTGCTCAGGGCTCCAGCCAACCTGGATTTGAACACTTTCAGGCATGGGGCAGCCACAGCTTCTCTGGGAAACCTGTGCCAGTGTGTCACCACCCTCTGAGTAATGAAGTTCCTCCTAATATCTAATCTAAACTTGCCGTCTTTCAGTTTAAAACCACTGCCCTTGTCCGGTCATCGTTTGGAGTTATAAGGCCACTATGTACTGACATCATTTACAAACCGGAGGTGTATGTTGGATCGTTTTGTGTCTTTTATTTCTGACCATGCTTCTGGGGGCATTTTCATGCCTAATGCATGGGCCTGGCAGGTTGTGATGTTGCTGCATGTTCAGGCTGCAGAGGAGGGGGGACAAGGTTGTTGTGAAGAGTGCAGGTTTCTACACAAATGATGTGATATGTTCTCAGCCACCTCAGATTTCTCTTTGGTCTTCAGCTCTGTAGTTTTTTTCTAGTAGTGCTTCTGGCGGGGTTAGATAACTTCTTCTGAGAGCAAGTTTGGTTATGGAAGTGGTGGGAGGAGATGGCAGGTGATGTCCTAGTGACATCTCATATGTTCTATCAAAACAGAGGCCACTACCTCCATTCCTCAGATCCTCTTTGGGATTCATTGATTTGACCTACACCCCAGCCTTCCAATTAGACTGCCTATGAAAGCTGCTCTGTAAAAATTGACTACAATATCTGTGTTACTACTTTGACTGTCTGCAATCAGACGATGTAGACTTGTCTAAGAGGGCCTGTACTGAAAAAGAAATGGAGTTTCTCCCAGCAGAAGTTTGAAATGTATCTGCAGTGCTTTAATAAAGGCAGAATTTCAGGTCAGTCTTCACTGATATTGTAAGTTTCTGGCTGATTTGAGTAATTCGGAGTTTAAAACATAAAGATGATCTAGTTGGCCTTGGATGAAATGAATCACTGCTTTGAGGACAGAATCTTCTCTTGAGAGCGAAGTTGGTGGTTGACTGGAATTCCTGCACATTTTTAGGCAGGAGATTTGTATCTTTTCATCTGTTTTCAAGAAGGAGAAACAAGAGTTATAAAAACCACTTAAAGGTTCAGTTAAGATTTATTCTGGCTGCATAACTGCCTCCCATAATAACTTTAATATGCATCATCCTGAAACTCCTAATTGGCCCTGGTGTTGGCAGGGCTTTCAGACCCAGCAGAATCTCCACTGTTCAGCATCTTTTAGGAAGGAATGTAGCCAGAGAAACACAAAAGATGAAATGGCTGCCTTATAAATTCTGACTGACCTTGAGAGTCCTTGTTTTAACAAGCAGGAAGATGCTGTTGAAGCCCTGTAGACGAGAGCAGTGGTGGGAGTGTGTGTAGGTGAGCAATTGGTGAGGCAAGAGGAGAGGATGGGGAAAGACCTTGTGGGCTTGGTGGGAGGAGGTGGTTTCATTATGCACCATGTACCTACCTATCCTGTTGTTTCTCTTGTTGGTTGGAGTGTTGTCTGTGCTGACACAGGTTAATTTTTTTTCTGATGGCTGCCTGTGGGGGTGGGCTACAGAAGACCTGTGGGTTGAACTAATCTGTTTCATCAGAACTGGTAGCTTTATTTAGGAAATTACCTCAGTCAGTTGTTCCTCTCTACTTAGTGACTGCCTGGTCCCTGTGTGGATGCTGCTCAGATGGATCAGAGCCTGACTGACCAGGGGCCTGGAGTTTTGGTTAGCTTCTCCTCTGCTTCCCTTTTCCTGGGTGGAGGTAAAAGCCTGCCAGGTTGCTGTGGGGTTATGTGGCTTTTGTGAGTGATGAGGACTGTCGTTCTGGCTCCCCTGGGCTGTCAGTTGGACACCTTTTGCAGACCCTAAATTCGCTTTAAAACAAAGCATTTGGCTTAGTTTATTTCATTCCATTAAGTAATTTCACTGCTAATGCATAATTATCTACAGCAGTGACACTTGTCTATGCTTTAATTATCGCAAAGCTGCACAACTCCCCCTCCCCCCTGCCTGGAAGTTGTCACTTGTGCAGGGTGGTTTTGCAGAGATAAGTGTGTAATACACGGCAGTGCTTTGGGTCTCACAATACTCAGACAGTTGCTGATTGCTGAATGTAGGCAATAGAAGAGGCAAGGATTTTGGTCTCTGTCTTCTATTAGTGGCTTTTATCCGCGTGGAGTGAGAGACGTTGGGAAGGAAAAAGCTTATCAAAACTTCATGATATGGGCTTGAAGATAAAGATGTGAGCAAGTGCTGATTGGAGGCATTAAGCATGGAAGTGTTAGGAAAATCTGAAAGCACGAGTATTTCTTTTTCTTTGAAGAAATGCAAGAAATGAAGCATCAGTGATCCTGGGCAGCAGCCCAGGAGCCCTGTTTGTGTATGAGGAAGATTCTTTGTATTTTTTTTTCCTCCCTCTCCACGGTTTGTTACTGACTTTTTGGTAAACACCCTCTCAGATTGCGGAAGAGCCCAGAAAAAATTATTGATCCAGCCAGTCATTATGAGGAAATACCCTGAACCTCTGTTATATTTACTCCTGCATGGGGGGAAGATGCACACTTGACTGAAATACCTGCTATTTTTTAACACCACGCACTTGTTTGTTAAGGAGTGATTTTGTTAAAGGAGAGGACAAGGTCAGAACAGAGGGCATGTGGGCAACATGATACTTGTGTCATTGAGAGGTAAAGATCTGTTTGCGAATAGAACGTTCTATAAAAGATTTCTAAAACCTTCCAAAATGAAGCCAGAAAAAGCTTGAGGGGGCTTTGCACTTCTCTGGTTACACAAAACTGAGAGAAGTAGGTTACAGACACCTCATTTAACTTGCAGTGATGTGCTGAAGTCTGTGGATGAAGAACACCTGGAACGTGTACCAAAAAGAGCAAACCTTGAGAGGGATCTCACAGAAATGAGGATGGTATGAAGAGGCAAAATCTGTGTATTGTCTTATAATTGATGGACATGAGGCCATTTATTGGAGGTGTCTGCTGGAAGAGAAGTTCCGTCAACTACCTTTGTTTGGAACTCTGACCGAGACATGCAATATGTAATTGTGCTCCAGCTTCTATCCTAACTGAATTCTTAGGATTGAAATTGCACTTTTTCACGTACAAAAGCATTGAATTCTTTTCCTGTATTGTTATGATGAAGGCAATTTTTGCTTACTGACTAGCAGGACTGAGGGAGGGAGGACTACACAGCTTGTGTTAAAAGATGTATCCTCAGTCCCTACTGCACTTGGCTGGCAGCAGTGCCACCTGTTTGAGCAAGATTCCTTTGGCCTGGAAGTACCTTGTATATTTTCTTAGGCCCAAGGACATAGTCCTAAGTATGTCACTTGAAGACCTCACAGCTTGCTAAGCTCTAAGTCTTCCCATCAATCTCATACTTGCTTTCTATGGTATTTATCACTCTGGTGGTTTATGCACTTCCCAGATAAGTAGACTGGCATAAGATGGTGGTAAGTCCGGTGGCTTTCTTTCTTTCTCTCAGAAAGAACTGTACCTCTTACAAGGGGTTTATATATTCACCCTACAGTAGTTTAATTCTTTCTGGGAACCTGAACCCATTGACAAATTTCCAGATTTTATCTAAATGCTGTTGGTTGAAATACCTTTCACATCTAGCAAAAGGTGCTCACGTAGAAAGAATTTGAAGTGGTAGAACAGATATCCATCCACAGAAGTTGCTTGGGGTTTTGGCTTTGTTTGCAATATGCCTGAAAACTTTCCCATAGGAGCACAAAAGTAAACACTGACTTAGTGGTTTTTTGACTCATCTTATAAAACCCACTTGCCAAGTGTGATGTTTCCATCATCTGCCTATGTTAGCTGATTCTCTGGAGCTGTACTCTCACCTTTGTAATTCACTTTCCATGTAAGAATGGGATGAGATGTCACTTTTAAAAAAAAAAAAATTAGTTCATGCAAAGATACAAAGAAGAATGGGAGATGGGAAGAGCTTCGTGATGGAGGTGATGGAGCTCCATTGCCTCAGGTATCTTGGCTGGCACTAGTGAGACACAATGTGGAGAGAGCATTCCTTACCCACGTGGCAAGGGAGATGGGGCATCATAGGGGAGCTGCTGCAGGAAAGGGTGGGTCCATCATCCCGATGGGCCACGTGTGGGAGGAAAAACAGTACCAAAACCCATAGCATATACTGTAAAGTCTGGGGCTGAGGGTCAGTGGGAGACCAGCCCTTCCTGGCTCTGTGTGCGTGTACTGCTTTTGCCTCCTGTGAGTTTGTTGGCAGGTGTGGAGAGGAAGGATCCCAGCCTGGCAAGTCAGCCGCCAGCGTGGCTGATGATTAATTGCCCTTTTTAAATTGCAATTATGTCAGTCACAGAGCCCGTGAATATTAATTTCGGATTTGCTGCTTGAAAGTGGGTGCTGATGAGACGGGTCCATTTTACTTATGTCTCAGAAGTGGGATAAGTGCTGCAGCCAGTAGTTACTACTGAAAGGAAAGGTTGCTGTGACTCTTTGCTTTGTTTTGTGTCTTTCTTGCCCCTTCTTTTCCAGTGGTTCTGTTCCCTTCTTCAGAATCCTCTCAGTGCTTACAGTGGATTTTCCACTCTGACAGTAGTAGGTGGCAGGCTGACACCTGGGGTGAGTTAATCACTGCAAGCAGTATAAGTTACCTGGATTTGGTGGATGGCTTTCCACCATTCACTGCTGCTTCCTGAGTCCCTTAGAGACTTCAGAAAGAAATAGGGATTGCTTTTTTTGCTGCTCCAGCTCTTTGCCTTCATCTCAAATGTGTGTAACCATTCATTCCATTATACTTAGATCTTTCAAGATAATTTTCTGATTGTGCCCTCTTGGAAGGATATTAACAGGCAAGCATCAGTACACTGTGACTGTTTTCCTTTCAGTAATCTGCTCAAATACATGGATGATGAAAATCTTGGTTCCTTCTGTGGTTTGGGTCTCTTATCAACGCTGGTCCTGTCTAGTATTTTCTGCATGAATCAGGACAAATTATTGCATCTTGCCTGTGCTTCAGTTTTCTTGGAATAGTGGTTATCTCAAAAAGTGTTGTCATGATGTGTTGATATTCAGTGAGATTGTTGAAGGTGGATAGCGTGGTGCATTTTTAGCAAACAAAAATAAAACCCCTCAGAACCCGCTGGTAGTTCAGTTCTTTATCCTTTTTTGCATTTTTAAATATTTGTCTTTCTCTCAAAGCTTTTCTCAGTTTTCAGTTATAAGTGACTTTAAATACATATGTATTTCATTGTTTGCTTGTGGGGTTGGTATATGCTAAGCTATCAAACTGACTTATGATTTGTAAGAAACAGAATTAGATGGTGGAAGTTGCACAGAAATTGTCTCCCCTATTTGTTCTTTTAGCTCTGTGCTTTATGTGGTTTGTACACATTGATTGTTTCCTGAAAATTTCTCAGAATGGAGGCATTAAAGAGCTGAAAGTGTTGGGCATGTGAATGCAAACTAATTACTTTGATTACTGTAGTTACTGTCCTACTAAATTAAAGGTGCTATGTGATAACCCCTGCAAAGGCAAGGGATGTGACTTGAAGGCAACGGGAAGCCACTTGTAGTTCTCTGTCAGACTGCCAGGGAAAGGCTCGAGGAAAATTAGATGCAGCAGAGAATAGGAAAAAAGGAAATGTTTTCAGTTTTTGCGTAGTGTTGTCTTTTCCTGGAAGAAAGGCATCTAGCAGGAACTTAGGACATTTTACCAGTCTGGGTAGGCAGCGAGAGCAACCCTGGGACAGCAAGTTCAGTGCTTCATTCTGGCTTTTCTGTTTTCCCCATTTTTCAGCTTTTATAATTGAATGGTAAATTGCTTGTTTTCATCTGACCCTTTCATTTTGGAAGGCTCCAAGCAGTCTTGTATGGCTACTGTTGCCCTTTGAGGTGAAAATGAAGCATTTCATTTTATGAAATAGGGGTGTTGAATAGACAGTGCTTTAACAACCAAGTTAGCTTTTTGTTGCTAATTCTTGTGAGTGTTATTTTTATCTTCATCCTCCTGTTTCCCTGGTGCACTTCCTCTTAACTTCGGTGTAGGAAATACTTTGTCCAGTTGATGGCATTTAAGCAGGGTTGTCACATGGGGAAGTGATCAGTTTTGTGACAGCTCTGAGGAGGTATTGGAACTGCCAGCATCCCAGGCTTCCCAAGCTACCATTTATTGATATGGAGAGTCTGCACTTAGAAACCTGCCCGCGTAATGCAAAGTTTTTCCATAGTGTCTGACTGGTACGTAAGTTTCCGTTGCATGGTAGGACTAGAGAGATCAAAAGCTTCAACCTCCATTTCTGTTTGGATAGTGTCTGTTTTCCAAAAAAATGCTTTGAAAACTTTGTTTTGTCATCAGGAATTGAGCTGTTAGTTTCATGTCACTTTTCTTTAGGATAATATTCTCCAGCTAAATATGTACTCTAAACGTTAATTTTAATTAGTTCAAGTAGTTTTGAAATATATATTTTTGTACTTAAGCTGTCTTAGTAGGATTTGTTTCTGTAGGACTCTGTAGGAGCACACATTGCAAACCCTCCCTACAGGATACTGCTGAGACACTCCCTGGTTTAGGTGGCACCTGACAGACAAGTCTGGAGCCTGCTGTACAATGGTGTAAGGTGTGTGCTCCTTCTGTTGGCACAAGGTGCAGATATCAACTCTTATTCAAGAAATGCCAAGGGACAGTCACGTTTAAAGACTGTGCAGGCTCAGAGGTGATTTCTGTCTTTAGCAACATGTCTAATTATCCAGCGAGTGGGAATGATATCATACTTCCGTGATTTATCTTGGAAAGGTGTTTAAGGACATCAGGCCAGTAAATGGAGGTTTGCATTCCGGAAGTTAAGGTGTTTTGGAACAGAATATGCTGATCATCACCATCATGTCAGTAATTCTGATTTTTGGAGGCTGAGAACGGAAACTAAAGCTTGCAGTGGCTCTTTGCCTTGTAAGAAAGAACTGACTGTAACTTGTAATGTGAGTTGAGACAACAGCCAATGTTGTGGAAAGCTTGGGAGGAGAAGGGAGTCTGCTTTGGTGTGTTAGTGTCCTATTTGATGTCTGTGTGTGTGTCTTCCCCAACACTGTGTTAGTAGACCTTGTCCATTTTATTTGGTAATTCCAGTGCTTGTGAGTTCAGGGTAGGCTTTACTTCCTTGGGAGTTGTGGTCTGAAAAGGATCCTGTGCTTAATGCTCAGACACTGTGACCAGTGTGAGGAGGAAGGTGGGGACAGAGGAACACGATCCCAGCAGCTGCCTGTCTCATTTCTGTCAATGTAAAGAGCTTTACAGAGACAAGTAATATTTTGCAATTGAGTTTCTCTTTTAAAGACACTCTGATGCTAATGTTGATTTAATAAGGTTCTCTCATTCTCTCTCCTTGCTTAATTTGAAACGTCTGATTTTGTGCTTCACAGTTCTGAACACAGAATTAGTGAGGGAAGAAGAACTGGAGGCAGGGGGAGCCGAGTGCCACACCAGAAGTTGCCAGGGGAGATTGATTCAATAGAGTGAAAAGGTGCAAAAGGTTATATGACCACAGATCAGAACAACGTGATGGTGGTACTAATGAGAAGGAGAGCTCCATCCTCTAAGATGTTTTAAGATCTCTGTGGATGTATAACCAACGTTACGTGGAAAAGGGAGCACTGGAGTGTTGGTTTCTTTGAGTGGATTTTTCTTTTGATTTTTATATGGATGTAATATATAATATATGACAGGCAGTAAGGATAATGTTATGAGATGAATAGCATTTAAAGGTGTTTATTTTAAAGGTTGTTTTGCTAAGTGTGGCATTTATTTTCAGAAATGTTGAGAGGTTATGAGAGATTGTGAATTTGATCTGGCTAATTTATTTTGAATGAACCTGAACTTGTGTTTTTCCCGCTATAATTTTACTCTTGTAGAAGAAGCTATTGACATCCATGGACATTTAATTCTTTTGTTCTGGGGATAAATGTAAACTTTCCAAAACCACATGCCAAGATCTAAAATACTGTACAAATGATAGTAGTAATACAAGCTTCTCCTTTGCCTCCTGATTTGTTAGTGCACCTTTCCTCTGCCTCTTAGGAAACCACACCTGTGCAACAGAGTTGAAGCCTAATTTGCCACTTGCTTGGGTTGGATGACAGTTCTTCACACAACTGAATGGGCAGTGTAAAAGGAGTACAAGTTATGTTCAGCTTAGTTTTATGATATGCTGCCAACATGTTTCATTGGAAACCTCATTAAATCTCAATTAAATCCACAGGGAGAAGAATAGGCCATCTCAGTGAATACTTGATAGATGAGTTTATGGTTTTCAGTGCTGTCCCAGGGCATAATCTGCTTCTTGCAGTCGGAAATGGGTGAAAGCTTTGGTGAAGTCTCACCACAGGAGTACCAGAAAACAGCCCCAAGCACTGGAAGCTGCTTGTGGATGATGATCCTCCACATGGGTTTGTTCCATCCCATGCCCTTGCTCAGATAGAAGTATTCTCTTCCTGACTCAAACCATGTATAACACCCCGCACTCTCCAGTTCTCGTCACGTTGTTTCTGGTAATAGGAGCTGAACTTTAGCCAATTGCTTCTGTTAAATTTGATAGCTAACACTGCATTCTACAGAGTTATCTCAAACATTTGGTTGGGGAGTGCACTTGACCCAGCAGGTCTGCATAAGGAATGAAGCTTTAGGGCCAACTGTTAATATAGATTCTAAAAAAAGCCTGGACCTGCCTTCAGGGGTTTCTTTTCTGCTGACTTTCAGCGCCTCTAGTAACTAGTCTTCAGGAATATTTGTCAGATCACTTGCCTGTCTGGTTATTTCCAGTCTATTGCACTGGTCAACTTATTTGATCAATAAATCTATCAACAGGTTCTTAAAATTACTTTGACTTTGGAGCATACCAAAGGAGTCAACAGCAAGTAAATGATTGTATATGCCCCAACTATAATTACAGAGCAAACAGCGTGGAGATATGTTTGTAAATAGTATCTACTACAATAAATATAGCAATCTGTCTTTAGGGTTCTGTGATACTCTGTGCTGGATTGACTCTTTCAATTTGCAAACTCATGAGGCATGAGTCTTAGCAGTCAGATGACCTGAGAGAGATATATTTAGAGCACACACTATTTTAAAGCTAAATTTCAAGCTTCTTGCTTTTGATTAAAAAGTCCAGCAGTAAATACTTCTCTGGTTCCTTAGCATGTGGCATCATTTTCTGAGCTTCAGAAGCTTCCCTGAGAGCAAAATGTTTTCTTTTCCTAAGGAAAGTTCCCCAAACTGCTTGACTCTTCCTGCTGCACCCAGTCTATGCCTTCCTCTTCTTGACAGAAGCAAGACCTGGTTTGCGTTCCTTGTTGATAAAACTAGCAGATATTGCTCCTTCACAGAAAGAGAGATTGATCTCCACCCACCCCTGATTTTTAACAGGCCATCTGCCTTGAGCAAGAGTGTGTTTTATTGCCCAGTAAACGGTCATTCAATCAGCTTTGAATTCTTGTAGTTCTTACACACATTAAGCATTTGCACAATATAAAAACTGCTCCTTGCAAATTGTCCTATCAAATGAAAATCAACACTTTGCTGGCAGTGACATAGATTTGCAAGTTGCTCTTGATAAGATTATTCCCTGGAGATTGCAATGTAAAAATGAAGAATGCGGTTTTACAGTAGCCTGCAATCCTTGTTGTTACTGCATCTACACTCCTCCTTTTGCAGCTGATTTCATTATGATATGCTTGGACTTCATTAAAAGATGCAACCTTGCAGCGTTTCCTCTGATCACAGCCTTGAAGGGAGCTGAGACTTGCATGTATTTGAGAGGCAGTATCTTCTCTCCCTAAAACACACAGGGGTTTGCAAGTGCTTTGGAAGCAAGAATCCGAGTCTCTAGTGGACATTCTGTCTGTAGCTCAAAACTACAACTTAGTGGGCAGCCTTTTCGTAATCCTGACTGTGGCCTAGGACATAGGGGATGCTGCAGGCGAAAACTGAGCTACATTTTCAGAACTGGTTGTAGGGAAATTTAGTGTTGACTGCCTGTGTGTCTTAAGTGATCACAGAAATGAGGGAGGTAGTAGTCAAGTTCTTAATTTCTATGTTTTTAATTTCTTGGGTAGTCTCTGATAATTGTTTCCATGTGTTTTTACTCCATAGGTAACACCTTACTGCAAGCATGATTTTCTATGTGTGCTAGCATAGACCACTTATTTTGAGTCCCCTTTGCTTTTTGTGGTCCTTTCAGTATGGCTTTGGAATCCATGTGGTTTATACTAAATATCAATTCCTGTATGTCTTTCCCAAATACCTCTTGGCCAACTGGTAGCTTGGATTCTGCCCCCAGAACGATACCAACCCTGTAAGGCTGTGTGGAGTGTGTTTTGTATATGTCTGGGATGAAAGAACAGGGAGAACAGGAAAATTTACAGCATTGTCAAAGGGGGTAAAAACATAAAATGCGATGTTTGAAAGTGCACCTGACTCTCCAGCTGCAGAAGTCTTCATAGAGACACACAGAGGATGCATGACCATGGCTGAAGGCTTTCAAGAATTTTCTTACTCAAGTGTGTAATTAAGATAGTCTTTACTGTATTAAAAAGCAGACCCAAAGTCAACTGCATTTCTCTTAAACTATATAGCATTTGAGGTATTTTTTAAATTAAAAAAATAGATTTCTAATCTCATTGGCAGGAAATTTGTATTCACTGTACTATACTGACCTGTATCCATTGGCTCGTGCCTATAAATATCTATTTGGGTCAGAGACAGGTAAAAATTGCATGTAGTGTCTGGGAGCAAATGTGGTAAGGGAATTCCTTCCAAACTCACAGGGTTCATCATTTTTAGTGCTTGGAGCCATGTGGATTGATTATCCATGTCATCTTGGTTTTTTTTTTTTTTTTTTTCCAAAACAGTGCTTGTGTTTGAAATACTCTGTTTGACTCGGAAGCTGATATATTTGGTATTTAAGAATCTGGCAAGAGAAAGCTCTGTCCCCATATGCATGCAGAGCAATGGGATTGGGATGTAGGCATGCATAACTGTTATTTTCCCCCGTCTGTCCTATCTCTAGAAAGCCATATGCCACCCTTAGGCTAACGTAATGGGAGTCTGTATTAATGATTATGAGCTAGAAATAATCCAAGAAGAGTTGAGTGGCCTTTGTTTCTAGTTTTATGAGAAATACCTCATTGACTCAGTAGGGTCTGAAATATGTTCTGGGATAGAAAGACATAATTAATACAGAATTTCATGATGCCCTCACTTGAGGGTTTTGGGGGGTTTTTTTTGTGCTAAATTGGTCAGGGACTTGGAGTTTCTGAAGTCTAACAGGCAGAGTAGGAATTTAAGCAAGGAGGTAAAAATTTAGAGGGAGTTGTTGACTCACCTGCTATCAGAAATAAGCATCTTGAGCATACATCTCTAGAGAGGCTGTGCTCTGCAAGAGTTCTATAGACATTGGATGCCTTGTCTGTTGGCAGCGTACAAAATGAAAACTGCATGTCTGCACGTATAGAAGTGGTGATGGGAAAAGGAGAATGTGGAAATGGGCTGAAGTATTAAAGCAAGCAATGAAAGCAGATGGTTTACTTTGGATTTTATAAAATAGCTTTCTCTTTATTTTGTTTTAAATGAAAACCATCAACTGTCGGCATTGCAAACCTATTTGTAGCAGTGCCATAAGTATTAGGAGTGCAGTTGTCCCTGAATCATAAAAGGGCAAAGGGTTTTTTGGCTGCTTCCCATCTTCATGTTTATAGAATTGGGTATGCTCTGTATACATTAGAGTTGAGCAATTTCATCACAGCCTTTCCTCAAAATTGATTGCTGTTCAGTGTCTCTTCCTGTTTCCTCTCCCTTGTCAGTTGGTTACATCTCAGACTCTCATTACATTTAATATTGATACTGCTCTACTTTTTCACTAAACCGGAAGAGTTTAAGGGTGTGGAGTGGATAGTGAAGGTCTAGATATATTCCTTAAATGCTTTAATTCCTATCATTGTGGAAAAGTTTAGTGGTGGATTATTACTTTAAGAAGAAATGACTCTTTGCTTATTCAGTGATGAAGTCTGGTCATCAGGATGTTAGAATATGTGCTGCAGAGCTCTTCAGATACTGAGTGATACATGAGTGCTGAAGTTGTTGCCAGCAGCTGTCTTGGGTTTTGGGCACCTGCTGCCTCTCGTTTCTTGCATCTCCCACTCTATCTTCCACTCCCAAAGCTGGCAGTTCCCCTAAAAATACTCCGGTCTGAGTTCTTAAGTAGAAGATCTCCACCCAGCTGGTAGTCTGCATTCCTGAGTCACTGGTCCTGCTGCAATGAAATGAGTTATATGACAGAGTTATTGACTGTGGAACATCCCCTGTCTGAATAATCAGTGCTCAAATGTGAAATTTTGAGAAGCATAGATGCATTACTTGCGTAGTTCCCATATTCAGCCACAGTCTTCTCCAGGTAGACTCTGTCATCTTTCTCCCCTGTATGAATACTTAGGGCAAGGGCTTCTGGTTTGGTCTGAGATCCTCTTTCAGTAACCTTTTGCCTCTGATACAGTTAAGAGGAGTATTGGTTTGATTTTGACCTCAAGTGATTAAGTCCTGTATTTATTCATCTTCCCGTGGTACCCAGTGAGTTACCTGGAAGAGAAAGGAACCTCTTTCAGCTGAAGGGTTCAAATATATTGAGCAAGGGTGCTAAAAGGTGACTTGTGTCCCTTGTAAAACTCACAAGCTGCCATCTGGGAGCTACAAGTGAAGCTCACTTGGTCAGGAAGCGAGGAAACCAGATATTGCTCATTTCTTAAACAGATTGCTTAAACTTCAAAAATATTAGTGGACAAACTGTGTCATTTGTTGTCAGTCAAAGCTGGTAATTGAGGTTTGCAAAGAGATCTTGGCACATGCTTAGAAGATAGCAAAACTAAAACCAGGAGCCCTCTAGAGTTTTCATTTTTGTATTATTTTATTATAGTATTTTATTTAGGCTGTGCTTCTCTCCAAATGTAGTTATTTTTTTCCCAGCTCAGCAATGAGTCCTACTGCATCTACACATTTTAATTTTCTTATTTCCATTCAGTGGAGTGCATCTGTCTATTCTTGGAGTAATAATTTTGCCCCCTCCTGAAAATTGACAAAATTAAAACCTTTGGCAATACCTGCAGAAGAGATGCCCTGTGGTTAGTAACACTGTTATATTTCTCTAAAACTCCAATTCTGCTGCTGTGCATTGTATCTTATGGGACCCCTGGTTCCTTCTCCTTGCTCTCTTCTCAGCAAGTATCCAGTATCACTTAGTACCTTGGGTTCATTTTGTCATGCAAGTGTTTGTCCACCAGGAATGTCAGTTCGTGGCTTGGGCACCCAGGGATGACAGATGTACATCCACTAAAGAGTTAATGGTGTGCATGACCTACCTGCTGAAATAATAACAACAGGCACCATAAAGAGTGCTGTGTTCCTCCTGTCCATCTGCTGAGGGTGGACAGCCTTGCAATTGCGAAAATGTAAAAACAAAACTAAGTACATCTGTCCTGACTGTAAAAATCATCAGGAAGAAAAATATTATTCAAATCAGGCTTTTGTCAAGATTGTTCAGTGATTACCAGTGAACACCTGTTGTGTACTGGTTTGTTTGGCCATGGACTTGATGATGCTGCTATATCAAACCTGCAGAAAGGGGGGAATTGGCTTCCCCCAGCTGAACTGTAGATGCTGAGTTCCAGCCCTCTGAGCTCTTGCAAAGGATGAGGATGGATGACACCCATAGCTCATGACACATCACCCCTCAGTTTTCTGAAGTACTTGCTCTGTGCCATTAGAATGATGGCAGATCCCATAAACATATTACCCTCCACCATCTGCTCTCTCTGGCACTGAACTATGACCAAGAGGAAAGTTCCTCGTGCCCTGTCAACTCCCCTCAAATAAATAATCATAATGAAAAAGGCCAGATTTCTGAAGTTCCTGCTTAGCAAATGGGCTCTGATTGAAGGCAGTCCTGAGAGGCAAGGAAGGCTTGCAGACCTTCACAGCAAATGAGAGCTGTACCTGCCTCATAAACGCCTTGGCTTCAGAAGGAGGTGGTATGAGCATGAAATGTTTGTCATCTTGTACTTGCTTTGCTGCTGCTGGGTTACTGTGAAAGTAAAAAGTAGTGATAAGTGAAGAACAGGCAATACTGTAGTCTGCTTTTTCTGCTTGTTTCTACACTTAAGTAGGCTTGTGGACAAAGAAGGAACAGGTGGAGGCAGCTTGGATTTGACAGAGGTTTGGACTGTGCACTAAAGATGTGTTCAGTTGACTATGGAAGGGGACTTGATTGGAAATCTGATCAGGCAACTGGCTTTCCATTAGGAAGAAGTCTTTGAAATTGTCCACGGAAGAAGATGACTTGCTATGTAGGTCAGCTTGTGCATTTAAAAATGTAGTTGGAAAAGGATACTTGTTTTTTGCACATAATTGGAAGCAGCACAGTTGGTGACAACCTCCTTTTGAGTCTGCTGAGCATTGCCATATTACATGTTGTGGATATCGACATCTCTGTCATTGTGCAGCACCTTGTATGGCTCCTTGGAACTGGCTATTTTCCAGTTGCTTTTGCTTAGCTCCCACCCTACATGGGGATCCTGCAGTGGACTGTGGGGACTTTGCTGTGGTTTTGGGGGTGCACGTGCTTTTGTTTTGTTTTAACAGTGCAGTTCCCAACAGGGGACAGCACTGCATTGCACAAGATGCTTGTCATTTTTAAGGAACTTTTCTAAGCTTGTCATCCTAAAAGCTATATTGCACAGCAGCAGGCAGCCTCCATAAATCACTGATTTCTCTTTTTCTTCTCTTTCCCTTCCTTTCTCTTTTGCGCTCTCTTTATTCCAAGCCTGCGGATTTGGACGCCTGGGTAAGCTCTCTTTTTTTTGTCTGGATCTTGCTTATTCCAAGTGTCATGTTGTTACTGCGTGCGTACAGATTGTTATTGCTGAGCACAGATGCAGGATTTTATTTTCTGTCATTACATTTTAAAAGGTGTTCAGCTAGAAAATTGCATATTATTTCCTCCATAAAGATTTTCTCTGGCTCCTTTTGTGTAGCTTACAGCTGCTGAAACCAAACTTGATCTGGTGATGTGTGTTGTTGGCTAAGGGAACAGCAGAAACAGGAGGAAATGAGGGTTACACCAGTACTGCTTTTTAAGGCACTGGGTTGCATCTGATTCCTGAAACAAAACCCAATCACCTGCCTTCAACAGAATGAGAGGTAGGACAAAAAGCCAGTGCTTTTTTGTAGGCCTCGTGTGTCTGGAGTAACAACTGCAGACAGCTCTGCAGAAATGGTGATATTTCTGCTGGTGCCAGTGGAGGTTGAGTCAAGGCTCCTCTGTGGTTACTTGCCTGCTACAAGCCTCACTGTAAAGTTCTGCTTTAGTCTCAGGCACAAAGCGCACAAACTGCCTCTTACTATTTCAGTGTTGCCCTTTCAGCTCTGCCATTCCCTTTACACTTGGTCAGGAACATGCCAGCTAGCTAATTTTGGAGTTAGCTCTGTTCTTCAGTGAATTGCTGTAAATTCCTTCTCATCTTGAGATCTTTAATGGCATTTGTGTTTTTCCCCTGCCACCTGGGCTGCTACCAGGACTGGAAGAGACTTGGGAAAGCATGAGGTAATTAGAAGCTGCAGTTGTGAAGTAGGGCTAGGTGAGGTGCCCAGCTAAAACATCTCTGCTGTGGTGCTGCAGGGATATTACTGGGTATGTTTGGGGGAAGCTGATAACTCCTCTCAGCAAAACCAGGATGATGTAGAAGCTAGGCATTTGATAGATTTAAGGACCTTTCCTTTATCCTTGTAGCTTATTTCTCTGCTTCTGACTGATTATCTAGGTGTCCTCTCACTAGCTCGTCTGTGAGTGGTGGAAGCATTTTGCCAAGAAGATAAATATTTTTGCAGTAATCTCGCCAAATTCTGTGACAAGCCGTTGAGGAAGTTCTTTATAGATTGAGGTCTGGATCTTTCCTTCTAGCTTGAGTTGCCCTTTGCAGAGAGAGGGTTGGGGGTTTTTTTGTCCTCCAGTAGAGTCTTCTCCATGCCCTCTCCCCAAATCCCAGAATCCCAACAGCATTGTGGAGAGAGACAACCTGATGGTAGCAGTCAGCTGTGGGCTGTGCTATTGCTGCACTTTATTCCTGGGTGCCACATTCCCTACTGTCATCTGACCCTGCCAAGAAGCCCCTTTTTTCCAACAGATTTCCTTCCCAGTTTTCGTGTTTAACAAGGTGATGAGGCGGGACTGTGATAAAAAATCATAAAAATCTGGTGATATTTTGTGGAGGGCAAAGCCAAAGCTAATCTGGGAATGGCTGTAGCTGGAGTGAAGCTCAGCTCTAGAAGATCAGTTGCACAGTCTGATTTGTGGCATGGTGGTGTCAGTTCAGGACAAGGCTAAGAGTGTCTGGCTTTGTTCACAGAGAATGAACCAATATTATTTCATTACCTCAATTAGGAGGCTTGTAAAATATTTCTTTTGGCCTGTTTGTCAGCGAGCAGGCCAGTGCTTGAATTCTTCAGTTGAGCCAGTATGTAATGCATAGCTTTAGAAATGTGCTTGCACGGTTTATTTCTAAACAAGTTACTTGATAAAGGGAGAGAAGGAGGCAGAGAACTGCATGTGACTGCCCTGGCTTTTTGTCTCTGTTCAAAGCAGCACTGAAATAACCTGCAAATAACATAACCAACTTTGGGCTGTGGAAAAAGTGTAAAGATAACGCAGAAGAAGAATCAGAAAGAGCCCCCAACCAGTCCGTGGATCCACGCTCATGGAAGTTGTAGTGGCATGTTAGTAGTATGGCTTCACTGTCCTTTGCTAAGAGAGTGTAAGATGTAATACTTTGTAAGAGTACTTGTAACTCTGACTCATCCCAGAGGATTTTTGAGCATTTCTTGAATATATCTTACACCTTGGAGAACAGTGGCCAATTGCAAATATGTCCCAGGGTACTCTTCTAAGGTTTGGATGCATTCCTGTGTTTTATATCTGAGAATGTTCTTCCTTCCCTTCTCTGTTTTGTTTCTGTGTTCGTACTTCTTGGTCATCACACCCTGCTGTGTTCTACGCACCTTAGATGTTGTCTCTGGGCTTTGGTCAACTCTTGCAAAATATATTCAAGCTCCGATGGAGTTTCTGCGGTGTGGAAGTTGAAATGCAGCTTTCTGATGTCTGCTTTTCAAACCAGTGTGTTATCATGCATGTCTTCCCTTCCCCTTCCTTCTTTAGTTCTAAAGGCCTTTTTGTGGAAAGTGTATCTGATGCTTTGTTTGGCACCTGCAATCTCAATCCCCTGTGGAATTGTAATCATCTCCATAGCAGCCAGTTCCGTCTGGGACATCACAGGCTTCTGACTTCAGGTAGGGAATAAGCAGCAGGACTAGGGGAACTCTTAATAAACATCCTATATTCATTCCAAATGTCCCTGGTTGCCTAACCCAGTTTGGAACAGTGAATATTTCAAATGACACATGCTCTGACTGTACTGTTCATACTTCAAACGCCATCATAAAGTGTACTAAAGTTTCTAGTAATAACAGCTGGGGCTAGAGGGAAACAAAAAGCAACTTTGAAGCAGATCTGTCACAAATGGAATATTGCTCAGTATACTTCAATGCACTGAAACATCAGCAGCTCTTGAAAACAAGCAAGGCATTCAAAATACGTGTGTGTTGCAAGTACAAGTTTTCTCTGCAACCTCTGGTTCATCAGACATTATGGGCGATAAGTGGAACATAATGGGGGATAATATGGGAGAAATCACTTAGGGAGAGAAATGGGCAGAATTCTAACATTGTAGTCTGCAACTGGGAGATCTGGATTTGGTTCTTTGACTTGGATTTTGCAAAACCCAAGGGAAGTGACTAACAGAAGTTCTGTCTGCTGCAGCGTGCGTTGGTGTGGAGGAATTATTCACTGTGGGCATCCTCGCTCCAGTGAGGTCTGCTTGAGAGTCTGTGGGTCATCGTCACGTAGATCAGCACCCTACTCGAGAGGTTAGGTATTTGATTGGTGTTCCCTTCCAGAGCTGTCATATGGATAAATGTCCTGAATTTCTTGGTGAACAAGGTCAGGCAAGCTCACGGGTTGAAAACACGAGTGGGCACGTGGGTACACGATCCATGTCTTGCCAGAAATAGAATGAAGCTTTTTGCCCACCTGTATTGTTACAATATCAATTTTGAGCTTCCAGAATAGTCTGCTATCCCAAGGTGACTAGCACTACCACATAATCAAGTTATTTAGACTAAAAGGAAGCTTTATTGAGTTTTTAAGAATTCATCATTTGACTCTTTTTCTTCCTTCCTTCCTTCACATGAAAAGCACCTTCCATCTGAATCATGCAGAGGGGTCAGTACGGTCTTATTCTTGTTTCTTTTCCTTATTTATTTTCTCCTTAAGGAAACAGAAGTCACTGGCTTAGTAATCTGATTTTATGGGTGTTATGCAGAAAATCCACAGGAGAATCGGGGTCCTTTGGTCACCCACCAGACTGCCCCACCTTCTTGCATCTGTTTCATTTTATTTGAAGTTGCTTAGTCCTTTTCTGTGGAGAAGATGAGTATTGGTTGAGAGGGACAGCTATGGTTCTCTAACCAGAAAATGGTCATAATTTTGGCACTTACAAACTACCTATCACTGCCCCTATTGTTGCTGTGATATCTCTTCTGTCAGGCTATGTGTATGGGGCACCTCATTCTTATCTCTCTCCGCATCCTATTCCAGCTGGTTTGCAGGTGAGAAGTTACGTAGCAGCTCTGGTTAAAGCAAAGCTAGAGATTTTGCTTTTAATCAAGTGTCTTTGAGAGCAAGAGGAAATAGATGTGAATCTGTACTGCTTGTGTGTTACCCTGGTCTGGGATGGCAAACATGGAACCCAAAATAGTTATTTTTCTTTAAAGACAAACAAAGAAACACACACCAGCACCACAACACTACAATCCTCCTATTTCACGTACTCCTTTTCTTGCTTACCTATCCCCCACCCTCACTGCCTAGATTAAAATCTCCTCTAAACCCTATTATACCACTGTATTTCCATCAGCAGGGGAGCAGAAAGAAGGACATGCACAGTAACTTGCTTTCAGATGTAATTTTTCTCGTTAGCAGTGGCTTTTGGCCATAAAATGACAGGTCTGAGCCCACAGGGATGTGTCTGTCCCAGCTGCTTAATCATATTGGACCAGCATTTTCTGTGGTTGTATCATCATCATTAGAAGTTAATAGCAATGCTGCTGGGATGTTATGGATTGGCAGGGTTTGTGTTCATGTTAAACAGGCTATTCATTCTGGTTTTGAAAGGTCTTCTGCCTGCTGATGACTTATGTGGCCCCAGAGATTTTGGGGTGTGATGGGCGGTGAAGAACAAGTGCCATTCGTCTTGCTGCTTGTTATTTTTAGATTTTAAAAGTTTGATTCAGGTCCATCAATGCTGTATTTCCTTAATGCTAGTTCAGTTTTGGGGTGGGAATGCAGTGAAGTGGTGCTGGCTGTAAAGAGCCAGAGGGCTACAGTTGTTGCTGTACTCACACAGGCTTTTTAAATTGAGCACCGTTTAGTTGGTGACCAGGTTATCCTGAAGCAAGAGCTTATAAACCAGGTTTGCTGCTTTGGAAGTGTCACACTTGTGCTTGGAAGACAGAAGAGAAGTTCTCTGACACCCATCTGCCCTCCAAGTCCGCAGCACCCAGCCAGAGGAACTCTGAGGGTGGTGATGGGGAATGCACAGAGGGGGTGTGGAGGGAGTACTTAATTACCAGGGTAGTCCTATATATGTCTGCTGTAGGGAAGTCTTAAATCTGTAGAAGCTTTCTGACACTCCAAGAGGCAAGAGTTTATCAAGTGGAGGATTTGAGTTTATTTTTTTAAGGTAAGATGAAGAATATTGGAGTAATGACTGTCATGATTCGTGGAAAAACAAAGACATGGATAAGGTGGAGTCCTAAAAAAGGCAGTAGGAAGGTGTTGCCTTGTTATGATCATATGTTTCCAATTAATAAGAAGCAGTAAAATCAAGGTTATGAGTTCGAGTGTGATATTAATGAGAGCATTTCAAACTTCTGGGGATAACCCAAAATGAGCTGCAAGTACTCAAGGTTTGTAGTTCCACTGAGAGGGATCCCTTGCACCAGTCCTGAGCAGTGATTTTTTTTTTTTTTTAATTATTTTTATTTCCTTCCAGTCTGCATCCCATGTGCTTTCCTTGCACTCACATTGTTTATTTTTAATTTCTTGTTCTACTGATGCTGTTTCCTTGTTCTTGCCAGGCTGTGGAGCTGCAAGGCAGGGAGGCAGAGTTGAAGCGACAAGAGGCCTTCTATAAGGAGCAGTTGGCCCGCATTGAGAAGAAGGTAGGGTTACATTGTCTTTATTTGTGCCCTCTGCACACTGATGGGGTCAGGCATGGAACTGTGTGGATCCAAAGAGCAGAGAACCAAGAAGGGTTGTGCTGAAACCTGAAACTCTCAGCTGCCAGTGTCTTATCTGCCCCCCACCCCTTATGTATGTGATAGAAAAGCTGTGTGAATCTTTTGAGCAACTTGCATTTGAAAGATAAAGAGTTTTTTAACTGGATGATTTTTTAAAAAAAAGATTTCTAGTAGTTCAGACTCTATTTTGTTTTTCACCATGGGGTTTAGGTGAAAGCTAAATTGAAGCAAAACAAGTGCCCTGTTTTTTATTCCTTTTGTTAAAAATCCTTTCCTAAATTAAAAAAAACCCAACAACATAATACCACAACATAAATCTTGCTATAAATACGAATTAAAATTGTAATATTAATTTTTCTCTGGGGACCCCCACAGTTCAAAGAATGGTGCTGCAGTGCACTGCCTGCTTCTTGCTGGATAAGCCTTTGAAATGAACATGATTTAAAGAGACACTGTCAAGCATCTTTTAAGCCTGAAATGACCTTTGAAAATCCATTTAGGGATTTGAATCTCTCCCCTAAACGTGGGATTTGCTTCTCTGTTTAATTGTTTACCATGATGAGTTTTTAAAAATTGATGCCATAAAAATAGGAGCAGCCTTACTGTTCCTTATGAACTAATGTGTTCTTCACTTCCTGGCAAAATGAAATGATGTTATAAGTAGTCTTTATTTTTTAATAAATGTGGAGAATAATCTTTTCCAATTTGAAGCAATTAGACCTCCTGACAGGGAGTTGCATACGTTAGACTTGTAGTTGTGTTACGTGACTAAAAAGAAATGCAAACAATTCTGAAAAAGGGGGGGTGTAAGAAGACAGAGAAATCAATCATCTTTACTACCAACATGCAGCATGATGGTGAGTATGAACATGGGGAAAATTGCAGATTATAGAGATGGTAGGAAACTGTTGTCATATCTATTCCTGTTCTCATTCCCTGCTACTGCATGATTGTCCATGCAGCACTTTTTTTAAGCCATCAATGGTAAAACATGCCCACGAGCAATTTCACGATACAGTTTAGCAACACTTTTAATCCATACAGTTCATTAAAAATAAACTATTAAAACTACCACTCAGTGTTGCATTCGGATTTTAAATTCTATTTCTAGATAATGGGGATTGTTCAGTGAAATTGCAAACAATCTAGCAGCTATCGTTCTAATTATCACAGTTGTCCATATGTTCATACGCAAAGGGGATTTTTGCAATTTCTTGGTCCCATGCTGGGTGCTTCTATTATATTCTTCTCTCCGGATCTGGTTTCATGAAGCGGAAATTGCAGGGAAAACCTGTGTGTGTGTGTCTGTCCTTTATGGACAGTGGAGTGGGGAGAAGTTTGTCTCTGGGCTTCACTGTCCTCTTTTCGAAATCTTTTGTTGTAGTCTGTGTTTTCAAGTCTGTGTCCCTTGCTACAGGGGACACTCTTTTAAACAATGAGAGGGATGTTCTAGTGCAGGATCTTCTCGGGGGGAGTAAGATGGCTTGCCCACAGTCCTATTCAAACTGCAGAGCTGCAGAGAAGCTATCTTCTAGTTGCTATGTGTACAAAAGCAAGCAAATGAAAAAAACAGGTTTTCTTTCCTCTCTTGAAACATTAGATAGTTTCTGACCCTTAAACACTCATGTTTTGCTGGTAATGAAACAGAAGAATGCCTCCAACCGTTAGTCTGGATGGGAGTGGGAGGTGGTGGGGGCTAGAAGGGAGAGGAGAGAAATGTACTTGAAATAGTGTAATAAAGCTTAATTGTATTAGTTTTGAAAAAGGTTTTTGATCTTCTCTGTGGATAATTTTATTCCTATAATGGCTGGAAAGATGGAAAATGCAGTGCAGAACAATCTTTTTTATTAGCTGTTGCTTTTATATAATTCTGCTTTTATTTGTTGAATACACGCAGACCTTGACATTTATTTATTTATTTTTCCTTCCAGTGTGCTAAAGCTTTCCAACTCAGGATTAGATATATTTTTATATATCTGTGTATGAGTGTGTCTATATTAGAAAAAAGCTATCAATAAAGGGATGAGGTGGGGAAGAGCTCTGAAATAGAAGTTTGCTTTCTCTGTTGTTTTAAGAGGGGATGGTCACTTGGAATGTGGTCACTGGTAGATTGGAGGTATTGGCTGTGGGTGAATGGATGTGCTGGCCCAGTGTGGAGTTAGCAAGCTGAAATTTCTCCTTCTGAGGAGCAGGCTGTCAGGAATTCCCCTCTCTCATCCCCTGCTGTGTCCATGTTGGCTTTGTCCCCACTTCTGCATGATAACAAAATTCAGCAGTAAGAGACTTAAGAGATTTGTTTTTGAAGAATGTTTTGAACTATTGATGTTAAAAACCAAGTACCTTCCCAGTAGGATTATAAGAGCAATTGTGTTACATACTCCTTACAACATAAGAGCTGCTGCAGTGAATCAAACACAGAGACTGTCCTGTTTCTTCTGACAGTGGTCAGTTTGCAAAGGCTTTGAAGGAAGAAGCAAAAAAAAAAAACCTCACCAAAACAAAACCACAAAGAAAACTTTTGGGAGAGTAGCTTAGAGAGCAGTCTTCCTTAACTGCTGTCAGTTGGAGGCTGACACATGCCCGGCTCAAGAGTTTTATTTTCATTCAGTATTTTTATTCTCTGGAACTTGGATTAGTGCCATCCATTCTTCTGTGCGACTCAGGCATTGTTCCTGAAGCCCTGTTCAACTCTGTGCCTCCAACATCATGTGGCACTGTGGGCCACAGGTTAACTTATATACTTCATAAATGCTCTGTTACCAGTTGCAAATATTTTTTTTCTCATTTAATGTCCTTTATTTGAAAGAGATAAAAGGAATTCTTCTAATTATTCACTATCTGTAGGCTTCTCTTCCCTCTTTTATGTTCCCATTAAGCTGAGCAGTCCTTACCTTTTCAGCTTCTGCTCGTGTGAATGACTTTTTTTTCTAGGTTTCTCATTCTGCTTGTTGTCTTTTGGCACTTTCCCCCTTGCAGCAATGTCTTTGAGATGTATTGACCAGAATTGAACTCAGTAGTTCCCTTGAATGCAGCAGATTGTGTGAATACATTATCCTTTTATTTTGTAATCTCTGAAAGAGTACTGTAATCTACTGGACAGAGCACAGAATTGGAAGGAAAAACCTGCTCATTTTCTAATAGCCATTTCTCTTTTGGGAGTTTGAAACAATTATTTAGTCCATCTATCTCAGTTATTCCATCTATATGATGGAATAGCTTATAATGGGAGGGCAAAGTGTTGTGAAACAGTAAAGCTATAAAAATGCTAAAAAGGCTTTGCCTTTAGTTTTGCATGAGATGAACTGTGGGTCTACCTTATTTCAAATAGATCTTGAGAAACTCAGTTTCTCCAGACAGTCTTATTAAAATTTTCAGAGGAAAAGGCATGTATTAAAAAATAGTTTCAGTGTTTCAGCTTTTGGGGTTTTCCCTACATCCTCTACAAAGCACTAGGAGAATTGAGACAGTGAGTGCTGTCACGCTAAAGATCCATCGAGTTCAATATGCTGGTCTTGACTGTGCCCAAATGTGAATGTCCAAGGACAACTGTAAGATCACTGGATTGCCCAGAGAGGTTGTGGAGTCTCCCTAACTGGAGATATTCCAGAGTAGTCTGGGTGCAGTCCTGTGCAATATGCTCTGGGATGGCCCTGCTTGAGCAGGAAGGTGGGACCAGATGACCTACTCTGGTCCTTTCCAGCCTGATTCTGTGATTCTGTGATCAGAGCAAGGTTATGGGGTACTTGCCCCACATACTTTGATCATCCTGGCTGGTCATCTTTGGAACTTTTCCACATCTATTTAATCCTCTCTGTGAGCTGTGAAGCGGGACTGTGTGCACAGTGCTCGGGATGCGGGCGGTCCATGAGCGTATGTGGCAGTTGTGTCAGAAACACTGTTTGGTTCTCTGTTTCTTTGTAGTGCCTGACACTTGATTTGCACTTCTGACTTGTGTTGAGCAAATGCCATGCACTGCTGCTACTGGCAGCATTCAGCTGTTTTGAGTGCAGACTTGAATGCATGAAATAGCTGTACGGGGATGAAACCAATGCTGGGATTAGTTATTGGGAGTATTCTTCCCACTGCACCCTTCAGTTTGTTGGGGACTGTGTGTGGGAAAGGATAGTAGGCTTTATGCTGCCTGCAGTGCAGTGCATGCTTTTTGACTTGTTTAAAAATCAAATTTTATCGAACAAATTCCTTGCAGAGGATCATTACACTGGTAATGCCCCTGGTCCTCCTCACTTTAACTCTGGTAGCTTGTTGTAGTTGTGTGTTTCAGTCCCTTGGGTGGCTTGTGTGTTTTTGTTTTGGAGTGCCTGAAATACTTTGGTAATCAGAAAAATTAGAGGGAATAGCTCCTTTGAACTGCCTGCTTCTTATGTGACTGTGTAATTGCAGGGTTTGGAGCTGGTGATACACATTCCATTCCACACCTGTGTTTCCAGTGTGACTGTCTAATCTCCGATAAGTAATCCAGTAATGAGACCTGGGTAATTTGTTGTAAGTGGTTAAACTCCTAACTCTGGCTTCTTACAGTAATTTTACATCTCATCCATGTAATTTGAATTGTTTCACAAAACGTGGGTCTTCTCTCAACTGTTTTGAAGGAAGATTTGTACTGTAGTGTTTCTTTGGGTAGAAAGGATGAGAGTCAGACCTAATAATCTGTAAGGAAAACCTTAGAAACACTCGATTTGAGAAGATTAAGCTGATGTTCTTTCATGCATTTATTTGTTACTGAGAAGCAGGGAGGGAGATGGAGGGAGCTTGTAAATAGTTAATAAATGTACTGCTCAGAACTGGGATTTTTATTAAGGATTCTGTGTATGCTTTGTCCTGCTTTCGCCTAGTGGTAGAAACATCCTTTGAAAAGTATGATAAGACAGAAATGCACTCCCTCCTGAAACCCTTCAGATGCCAGGAGATTTCACTTAGCATATTAGTTGTATACTTTCTCCCGAGTAAATATTTGTTTGACTCCTTTTGCTGTTTGGCCTCTCCCTGGGTTTAACCTGACAAAAGCTCAGGGCAGTGCTACAATACAGCAAAAACACGGGCAGCTCTTTGGAGTAGTGTAAAACAGCAGAGAAAGGCTGAAGGTAATCTCAGAAGATGAAGTGAAACTCCTTGCTATAGATGATGCCTCTTCTTTGTTTGGATTTTCCTAAGCTCTGGCTCCCACGTTATCTTTTGTTAGGTGGCTGTGGACTACCGTGAGCGGTGGGTGCATTAATATGCAACGTTCTTCTGCTTGTAGTTTTTCAGAGCAGTAAGTAGCACAAGAGGTATTCATAAGCTTTAGAGTATTTGTGCAAGTGGGAAAGGAATGTATTGAATGCATACCTTTTTTTTATTAATAAGGTTGACTGCACCTTTTTCTCTGCTTAGCTTCATGAATCTTGTAGTTTTGTGTGTGGCATTCGCCTTGTTTGGTTTGTTTAAATTAATCTCTTTTTGCCCTTGTACTTATCATTTAATTCATGTTTGTAAAGCACTTAGGATGTGTAAAGAATGGGAGGCAAACTTCTGTTTGTTATTCTTCTTGGCCTTGATCCTTCTTCTTGGAGCTGTCTCCCACTTCTGGTGCATCAAGGTCACCCCTACATGCAAGTCCACTGTCATTTCTATACTTTTTGGCTAGTAACTCATCTCAATAAAAAATTCTGCGTAAAAAAAAATGGTAGAAGCCTGGAGGGAAAAGAAAAAAATACCCTCCCAGAACAATATGTTAATGTTGGGTCTTCATCAGTTTAAAGCAGACTCTGGGGGGTTGCATAAACTGATGTCACCTGGCAAAGGTGGCAGGGGATTTCTGTTGAAGGGGATGAGGAATCTGTTCCTTGAGTGGGGATCCCAGGCTTGTCTGTACCCATGAGGCCTGCGGAGCACCCACCTACCTTTGAAAAAGCAAGTTATGTTGAGGTGTTGTCTTCAATCGAACCCTCTGCCCTCTCAGTGGGAGTTAAAGATCCAGTGCCCTTTTCTAAATCAGTTGATGTGTCCTGGCAGGTGTCACTGACACCGTTTGCTTCCTCAATAAAATGCCCTGTAATGTCTTGGGGCTGCATGTGAGCTATTGCTGTGTGTGTAAAGGCTGCTTTGTTTGCCTCCAGTCACTGTCTTGCCAGCCACCAGCTTATTGCTCTAGCCAGAGCTCTGGGTACTTGGAGGAATTAGTGTGAAATGAAGTTTTGGTCTAAAAAAATATATTTCCCTTTCAGAAGAATTTCTTGTCCCCGTCTCCATAATTGAACCTTACAATGTTCTTTAAAATTCCAATTTTTTTTCTTATCTATTTTGTTCGGTTCTCGTCTCCTGCCCCTTCTGCAAACCCTTCCTCTCAAAAAGGGTTTTTGTTGTAGGTTTCTGTGAACCTACAACAGCTGTGATCCGAAAAATCAGTTTGCCTTTCAGGCCAGTGGAGCAGTACAGCAAAGCACCCAGTTCATCAGACTGTTGATTTAATCTTCTGAACACAAGAAGAATAATTCCCAGTGTAGTTTTCTGAAACAGGCTGATAAGATCCATCCTAATCATCCAGATCACTTCCCAGTCACTCAGGCTGCCGGTCCAGGGCTGTGAGGACGATGCCTTTCAGGTGGCAGTGGCTCTATCAGTCTCTCAGGGCACAGCCTTTGATATTTAGAGAACGGAAGATCCTGTCCTGTGTGCGTGTTAAATTTGTGAACGGGAACAAAATGAAAAGGGAACGAACCTGAAATTGCCATCTGAACTGGTTCCAACCCCCCATCTTCTTCCTCTTTTCAGTTACTCTCAGACATTAAATGTCATGCTGGGGGTGGAGGAGGGAGGGAGAGCATCCCTGATTTCTGCTTTCTACGGGTATTCATGGTGGCTGAACAGCATCTAGAGGAGGCTGATGCTCCTCTGCCATCTCCCTGTCTGCAGGGAGAGGTTCCTTCCTTGTGGCTGTTGGCCAGCACACAAACTGACTTGCAGTAGCCTGTGCTCAATTCAGCCATTTAATGGCTTTTTTGCTGAAAGCGTGTGAAGGTTAGTAGTTAATACACCTCAGTACAGCAGCTTTCAGAGATCAGATAAATTGATTGTTAATTTGATGAACTCAAAGAACATCTATAATAGGGTAACTAAAATGTGTTCGATGTCAACACTGCCTCTCTGCCTTCTCTGCAGTGTGTATATTCTCTCTTCAGTATGTGTTGACTGATGTACAGTACATTACATCAAATTACAAGCAGCCTCTATGCAAACAGCAGTTAAGTGTTTGCTGCCTCTTCAGCCTGCACGATTAGTGCAGAGATGCGTTTGCAGTCTGTGTGCTGAAGGGTGAACTGTCAGAGCCGTGCGGTGATTTTGTTTCCCTGGCATTTAGAGTACCTTTGCAGAGGGAGAGAATGATGCTTATGGGCTGCTTCATCTTGGAGGAATCCATCCTCAGGCTCGACTTGTGAAATAAATGTGGCAATGTGTGGTTTGAACTTAGTGTCTTAACACTGAATTTAGCAGCTGAATTTAGATAACAATCTGGTATCTGGTCTCATCAGTGTATCACTATGAAGACTTGTTAAAGGCAGAACAAAAAGACCTAGAATGTGATCTTGTCTCTTTGTTAGAACTGAACACCGGAACATTTGTCAAGTCTGGTCCAAAAAGAGCAAAACAAGAGGTGCTTTTGTCTCACTTCTGTGAGCTTTCCTCATTATCTAATATTTGATACCTTCCCTTGCCATTTTTTATTCAATCCAATTTTCCTTTCGTTTCATTCATTTTCTTATTGCCTAATAGTTTAAATTTCCGTTTCTGCTCTCTTTGTGCTGTTTATATGCTTGTTTATAAGCAGAATTGGTATTTATAGATGTGTGTATATGTAGATAGCACTGTCACCAATAAAACCAATGCTGCTTTTCTGACGGAAAGCAGCGCTCTCACACATACACACACACATACGTACCTGTGTGTGCACATCCACACTGTCTTTCACCTGGTTTTACTGTGGTGCAGTTGCACCTCAACAGCAACTACATTACCCTGCTGCAATAAATACCAGTGCTGCCCGCTATTTCCATGTAATTCACCGACCAGTGTTCAATTAATTTCTGGCCCTGTTATTGCAGTATTGGCTATTTTATGAAACTGTAGAGAGTTAGCAGAGTGAATTGATTAAATATGTTCCAGACCTTAGGCTGGAGTCTGTGCGTCTGCTGGGATTTGGATGATTGAAGCTTGTGCTTCTCTTGGGATATTCCGGATTTAGACTTAGTCTTGGAAATTGTTTCAGGTAGACAAAACTTCCCTGTGTGTGTGGAATCCCCTTGTGTAAGAGCCTGACTTTGGGGAATCTGAGAATTCTGTTTCAGCCCACAGCGGTCCTTCCACATGTGGCAGGAAAAAGGCGTTACTATTGTGACTTAAAAGTAAATCCGGTGTTTTGAAAATGCCCTTAAAATTATGGCTCTGCCCTTATAGAATATACTGTCATCATGTTAATGGAAAATATGGCTAATAATTACTCTTTAAATTGGGCAGACTCCACACAACATCTCAAATTTTTGTTGAATTAAGTAGTTCAGAGATCAGACTTTAAAAAGGAACTACTCCATATTTACAGCGGCTGTACCTTCTGAAGTGTGTTTAGTAGTTTACTGTGGGTGTGTTAAATACATGTTTCATGACAGCCTGGGGCCACTTCTCTGAAGGTTTTTTCCCCATCTGCCAGTCATTTTAAAGAAACATAAATAAAAGAGCTACTACAATTTCTTGAACATATAACGCACATTCCCAGGAGACCAGGGTGACTCAGAAGAAGCTTGTAAATAACATGTTTAATGTTTTTAAATAGATGGGTACCATCAGGCTCGCCATGAGGTCTTCAGCCACGGGAAATGGTATTTGCTTTGCCTGTCACAGAATCTCCTGATTCTGGGATGACAAGGGGTGGGGCTTTGTTTGTTTGGTTTGGGGTTTAGCTGGTGGTTTGCCCATACGTTGTAATGATCCCAGTTGCAGTTTACCATTAAACACCTTGGCTCAAATGAAGATTTCTTAGCTCACCCATTTGCGTTCCAGCCCCATTGTAAAAAAAAAATTAAATTAAATAATGACTAAATTTTGTTGTTGATAAAAATAGTAAAGGTACATCTCGTTTGCATTAGAACTGTCTGGGCGTTGAATCCTGACAAATGTGGGGAGGGAGTTGCCCTGGTAGGTGTTGACCAGTGGAATGACCATCAGATAAAAGATGCTGGCCTTCACAGAGGGCAGCGACAGTCAGGAACAGCCACAGAGGCAGAAAATTCCAGGAGAGTCCACTGAATCTGTGCCAGTCTCTAAGAGGCCACAGAGGAGCAAGAGATAGGAGAAGGAAGCACGGGAACTGAGATAAAAGTGTAAGCCTCTGGTTTGAGAAGACTTGTAATAACTAGGTTATTTTATGAGAAGAGCTAGCTTTTCCTTCCCAGTTATTGCATTTCAAGTCGTCTAATAAGAAAAAAGGCTTAATTCTTTTTCCCTCCTTCTTCCTCCCCATCTTTCTGAACAGAAGCCAAATTTTTTCTTACATAATTTCGAGCTGCAAGGTTGCTGTGAGTTTGCCTGCCTACCTGGGTCAACTGAGGAGTGCCTGGCTTGTGGAATTTTTTTTTTCCCTTAGAGATGTCTCATGATGTACTGGACACTCTACAGAAATCACTTAATTTGCCCTGACATGCAGCAAGCTTTGAGCTGGCTGGACTGTGGTTCTTGATCAGAGAAGACGACTTGGATGGGTGTGTAAAAATGCTGTATTGTGTGCCTGCCCGGGCAGGCAGATATGCATTTTTTTAACTTAATTTTTCATGATAGTTATGTGTACCGCAAAATTTCCTTTGGCTCTTCAGGGAATTAAATGTAGTATATGAGACCTCTCACCTTTAGGTTATTTTTTTTGAGATTCAGCTTCTGTTTGCAGCAGCAAAAAGCCATTAATGCCTGATGGCTAATCCCTCATTCATGGGGCCCTGAGATAACTCTTCTTCCATTTAGGCACAAGGGTTTGTCGCAGGAAGAACAGAAAAAATCCCCCATAACTGTGTCCTAGCTGTTGATTTCTGTGATTGTCACGGGGTATCCTGGTGAGGAACACAGTGTTTGTCCTTGCTGGCTGAAAACAGGACAGTGCTGGGGTTTAAGTTTGTTTGTTCATTTGTTTTGTGGAGAGAGGAATTGGCTCCAGGTCTGCGGTGATTGTAGTGTTTGGTTTTATTCTCTCCCGTGGTTCCCCAGCAAAAGCACAGTTCTGTCTCTCCTTTGTGTTCCTGTTGTCTGAGCTCGAGCTGTCCCCAGTTGAAGGGCTTGGATTTTGTGTATGGTCTTGTCCAGCGGGTATAGGTGAAATCCTGGTAATGTTTCCACAAGCCTGAGAAAATCCACTGTAACACTGTTTCCCAAGCATTTTCTTATTAGAGTTTATCAGCTACAGTAACAAACTCCGGATAATTAGGATGCTCATACCAAAATGTTTCTTCTGGAACTTTAAGCCTACTTCTATTTCTTCCTCATTTAGTGCTAAGGTCAGTGTCTCTTGTTGCTTGCATGTGGTATTCCTTGCTGTCAGAGACTGTGCTTAGAATTTAAATTCTGAGAGTAGATTTAGCTTGTATCTAAGGGTGTATGGTACACCAGGCATGTGACATTCTTCCATTTATGTTCCTGAGAAGCCTTGGCAGCAAGGCATTATGAGATTTTTCAAGGTTTATGCTAAGAAGTAATTATTCCTATTATTCTTTAAGGGGTTAAAAGTGAGACATGCCTTGTCCCTTTTCCTCTGCCTGGATTCCGTAAAGAAAGTATGATACTAAGCTGGTGGTGACTAAAAGCTGTCGAAGGACGTGGGTGACATCGTGCCCCAGGGTTGTGACCAAAGCAGTGGTCTTTGCCAGAGCATGGGAATGAAACAATCGTGTGGCTGCCCCTGCTCTCTTGGGGTGTTTGATTTTCATGTTAATATTTGCAGCTCAGGAACTCCACTGCAAAAATGCCTCTCCACCTGATTGTCCCTCTGTGGCCTTTCCGGGCTTCTCTAGAGAGTTCACAAGCTCTTTGCCAGCTACAGAGATGTCTCTTCAATGCATTGTCCTCTTCAGAGGAGGCTAAATAGCTCCATTTAAAAACATCTGAAAAAGAAGATCACTAAAAGCAGAGAGAATGAGACTGTCAAATGATGGAAAGGAAACTGTTCACAAATATTTTCTGATATCTTTCTTATCCTTTTTACCGTCCTTTCTTCTTTGTCCTCCTTGTTTTTTTAATCTTAGGATAAACATTGTATTTATTTTCTGTTTACTGTGTGGAGAATTTCAATCTTTTAAATAGCAAACTAAATATAAAAAGACAGGAGTGTTCCTTTCTGGGGCATAACTGATGCCTTGCAGGCAGAACCGGAGGGTATGTGATGTTGGTATTGTAAAGGCAGGCCAAAGGAATCTGCATTAATCCACTTTCTTTTTCTTGTTATCAGTGTTTCATTTTACATTTTATTTTCCTTTTTAAGTAATAATCAATATTTCTTGGTAGAAATAGCCTAATAACTTTTTTTTTTTGGCCACCTGTAAAATAAATATACCCTTGCTTTATAATGTTTGTCCAAGTATTACTAATAAAGAGGAATGATAGAAAGTTATCCTTTGTAATACTGTTTTTCAGCTGTGGATCTGGGAACTTTTTCCAGGTATTCATTAACTAAGGTTTCTAGCTCACTGGAAGATAAGTGAACAATGTCCGTATTTTAAAAGGGAGATCTTAATGCTTAAGGTTAGTATTTTCTATAATAGCTTTTTTCTCTTCACTTTTTTGTTGTCCGGGTATGGTGTATTTCTTCAGATGTGCTGATTACTCATAACTTGAGCTTGAAGTTTTGAATAATGAGCTCCTGAGCATCTCCAGACAGAGGCGTGAGCCAGCAGGCACTTCTGAAAGTACGGATTTGTCTGTGTCATTAACTGTGTACAGTGACCTGTGAAGTCCTAGCGGTCTTTTTGGCTGTAATCATTAAACCAGCCTCTCCTATAGGAGAAAATGAGAAGAGAGCCTGCAAGCGTGGTGAGAGAACCTTGACTGAAAATACAAATATCTTCAGAAAATGCTCTGGGAGTAATAATAAAGAAAAAGTATAGTGGCAAAATAAATTGCTGCTGGTACAATTTTTCTTCCTCTTCTAAGTTTGCCTCTAGTATGGCAGTTTTTCTCCCTTCGATAAATAAATGCAAAGATGGGAATCGCTGCCAAAAACTGTCACATTTCTGGAACTTTCAGCCTCTGATTATTCACATTAAGCCTCCCCCCCTCAGCAGTACAGTATTCTGAATATGTACACCCACCATTCTGTCAGATCTGTGCAGTCTGCGTCTGGTTCATCTTCTGTGTCTTTGATGTGCTCCATAACGTAGGCAAAGAAAGGTCTGATAGTCTCTCTAAAAACCTGACAGTTTGTGTGACAATCTGTCCACGAATCCACAGGCTCCTTGTCAACCAAATGAGCCTTTGAATATCAGAGGTTTCAGAACAGTGCTTGCAGCATTGCATATGCACCAAGGGGAGAGTACAACAGGCTTCCTTGTAACCTGAGAGATGTCTGCGTTTTCCTTAATCATTCCAGGGACATCTCATCATTGCTTGTTGGCTGGTTCTCAGCCCTGCACATGTCGGGGTTATTTCACAAAGCTTGATTTACTGGAAACTGCACATGGAGAATAATTTGTAGTAGGGAGTAGAGGAAAAACCCCGTGAGGGGGTGGAACTTCCAGGCTTTGGCTTACTTTTGTTTTTCAGTGGTTTTTTTGTTTGTTTCTTACAGTGACTCTATTCCTTGCAGTTCCTTTCCCATGCGAGTGTATGGATGTGATGCATTTTCTTCAGTGTTCTCCACATGCTGCTGCCTTGGGTCCCTCCTATTCTGTCTTCCTCTGGGAATCCAGTGTATTACATTCCTTAGCTACCTGTTATGTGAAAGGATGAGGTCATGAATTTAACTTCTTTTTATTTATTTTTTTTAAAATTGAAACAGGAACTGTTAACTGGGCCAGCTGCTGCAGTTTATAAATGGGACTTAGGGATATTCTCAGCAGAGAAAGCCAGGTTTTAGCTGCAGCATGCTTGTCCGAGGTGGTGGGAGTTTTGTTGGAGGCTCTGTCAAATACCAGCTTTGGCATGACGGCATCAAACCTTAGCTGTAATGTTCCTCCCTTCCCAAAATAAGCTGCTGTGACAGGCCTGACAGGGGAATGTACTTAGTATCTTTTTAAATGTATGACAAGTGCTTGATGGCTGCCAATTTTGTTTGGTGGTTTTTTCCCCTTGGAAGTGCTGGTCATCCTTTGAGTGAAACTTTCAGCTGCATTCCTTAGCACTCTTGATATTCTGGCAATTCTTTCTCTGTTCTCCCCTTCCCTTATAATCGATTCTCTGCGCTCCCGTCTCTCTCTCTTGGACAGTGGCCGGTTGTTAGAGGCAGTGTCCTGTGATCTCAGAGCCCGTCCTGGTTGTGTGGTGGATCCGCTGGTAGGACCCAGGGATCACTGCAGGAATAGTTGTGCAGCTGCCCAGCACGGGCACAGGGGTTTAGCAGGAGGTGCCGTGCCCTTAATGCCATGGGCACTGCGTTATCTGTGCAGGTCAACCAGGTGTGGGACTTCTCTGAAGCAGATGCTGAAAACTCATGATGTTTAATCAATGCCTGGGAAGGCTGTTTACCTGCACTTGTCAGGATAATTGATTTGGGCATTTACTGTGAATTCCTCACCTTAGATTTCTCTCTCCGCTGTTAAACTTCCAGCTAGGAGGAGAGTGGGGTGATACTCTCCTACAACAGTTTTGGCATTAATCTGGGCCTTTCACAATGCTGTTGCTGTCCTTGTCAGAAAGCCCAAATTGCCTGCTGGCATTTTATGGCCTTTCTCTTTGAAGGTGCTTTTACTTTCTAGAGTTTGTGTTTAAAGAATTACTAATGCTTTATTTGTAGTCTTTCAGAACGGTGCGCTTTAAAGCAACCTCCTGTAAATGCTTTTTCTTTTTTCTCTTTCTTCCCCTTTTAAATGCCTCTGTAGAAATAATTTCTTTTTTGCTGGCTATTTTCTGACTTGAAGATAACATGAGGCTTTTCTGCATGTTTCTAGTGAGGCACACAAAGCTTTTGGGAAAGGTCCCAAACACCATCTTGCTGTACAGGGGTACCTGTTGGATTGGACTCTGCCCAGGGTACCTTAATTAAGACAATCTGACTCTGGTGATATCGATCTGGGTCTGTAAACACATTTTCATCTGGGTGGAGTATCCGGGTGTGGGACCTGGTTCTGGGAAGTCCTGGGATGCGTAGCTTTGCTTGAGTCACTGTGCTTTAGAGGCTTTAGCTTAACCTTTTTGTGCCTTGTTTGTTACCTGCAGGATAGACTCAGCCACGGTCCTTTTCCTCAGCTCTGCCTTCCTCAAGCTTTGTGGAGGATGGTATTCAGTGGGATTTTATCTTTGAGGAGCTTTCTAGATATGCTACAGAATTAATATTTTACTTTCAACTCAGAATAATATGGTAGTCATGAGATATTCTGTTCAAAGAGGAAAGTACTTCTGCCCATGACTAGTTTAACTTGCCTGTGTTGTTACTGTGGACACTGTTCTCTTTATTCTTTTTCTGAATCTTAATCCAAAATTTATGATCTCACAGCTTATTGCCGAAGGAAAGAATAGAATGACACAAATTCAATGCTCTCATTTCATTATTGGTCTCAGCGGGAGGAGTGGATGAACCCACACATGAACAGCAAACAACAGAGCTGTGTTTAGAAGTTGGCTTTGGCTGAAAAAAAATCTTATTTTTTTTCTGTATCAGCAAGCTGTTTGTAGTTGCTTGCATCTTTCTTCTGTTATCTTTTGAGAAAAAAGGCATATGAAATTTCAAACAGCAGTTTAACCCTTAACTTCTGTGCTCTCGTGGTATGCTTTGTGTGCATGTTTCTCTTCCTTGTTAATTGGCTTCTACGTGTATGTGCACTTGATAGGAAGGAGGGAATGTGAACGATCTCTTTGAGCTAAATGCTGGCTGATACCAACAAATGGGCTGAGCAGGAACTCCAGAGGAGTGAGAGCTCAGGAGGTGAAGAGATTGTTTCTTGCAGTGTGTTGTGAAATTCCCAAACTCCCTGTTTTGGACCAAAGTTGATAGCAGTGATTGATTGTGTGGGTTGATTTTAGCAGATCCAAAGGGTCGTCCAGTGAACAGATCGGTTCAGCTCATCTGCCTCGGTACCTGCGGGAGGGATGCAGGTGGATGGGGTAATTTTTCAAACATGTTAGGAGCCATTTGCATGAGACTTGTGAGTGATGAGAACGAACAGCCTGATTTATAGTGCGTGCGAACCGGCGACCCGGTGAGGTGTGGGGAACCTGGATGTACCTTCGCTTGCCTTGGGCACTGCTGGGGACAAAGGCAGTCCCCGAGGCCGGCACTGACCAATGTTCCTCTGTAGCTTCCCGCTGTTCCTCGTGGCAGCAGCTGCATCCAGAGCACATCTGTGTTCCCCGTCCCCAGGCTCATGTGAGGAGGCGACACTTGTGCTGCTTGATCAGGATGGCATGAGGTCTTATTTCTGGCTTCAGAAGCAGCTGGAAGCAGGAATTTGAATGTCTCCCAGTTGACATTTGATACATGAGAAGTAATCTCTGCTTTCCTTACCTCTTTCCCGAACTCGTGGTGTTTCCTCGTCGTGGGGCACACCGTGGATTCTCCCACTCACAGCACTGCCTCTCGTGCTGCTTTCGGCTCCAGTGGGGCTTGCAGAGGGACGTTTGCTGGAAGCTGGCGAGCGTGGATGTCAGGAGCGGGGATCGAAGCAACACGTCTGTCAGGTGTGAGGCAGATTGTGCCATCTAATCCCCCGGCTGTCGTCTGCAGCATTTGTCAAGGCCTCCGCTGCCCTGCTCCGATTCATCAGAGCTATCACTGGCATTCATCTAGGCTGGCAGCATTTCAACAGCTGTTAATCCTATTTGTATCTTTAAACACTGTGACCACTGACAAGCTTCTATACTCTGAGGTGTCAAAATACCTCAAGATAGCTGTGGTGATGGTGCTTGAGTTTTGTTGTTTTTTAATCCAGACACCTTCTGATCTATTGACCCAGACTGAACCTGATGGAGGAATCTTTGTCCCAGTGTCAGGTTTTTAATGCTGCTGCTTGATGTTCACAAAGAATTTCACCTAAAATCTGATTAATTTCTAGTTCCTCATGCTTGCATTTCTTGGTTTTCTGCTTTACATGTTACTGCAAGTAGCGTGTGTTTCACTGAAGTTGTAAGGAATGTGGTTTAATGTCAATGTGAGAATGAGCTGGCAGGGTTTTTTCTTTATGCTTCAATTACTTTCCCTCCTGAAATAACCCTGAGAACTCAGTCTTCTGCTATATTGTTTTCTTACTTTCTTTGCTATATGTTCTGGGAAGGGCCTGGGCAGTGTAGCGAGGGTGTAGTAGTGAGTGTTGAGGTTTCTCTGCATGTTTGCAGCCAAGGAGGAATGCTGAATTAAAATTACTCCAAATTTAGCTCTGTGTTTTAAAATTGATTCCCTTTGGAAGGGGAATTTTTAGCTCAAGGGTGTTTTGGGAAGAGTGGGGAGCAAGGGTATAGCAGCAAATCTGTTGTAGAAAAGCAGTAGGGTAAAGGAAAATAGTTCTGTTGCACTTTAGGCCCTAGTTATGTATTTTTATAACTTCTTGGTGTTTTTATTATTTGCTACGAACCATCGTTTAATAGCAGGGGGAAAAATCTTTCAAACTAACATTTCTTTGTTTAGTTTGTTTGTCCTCTCTGGAGAGCTCTCTCCCCATATGACAAAGCTCTGATGTTCTGAAGTTGACTCCCCTAAGGCTCAGCTTTATTGAGAGAAGTGAAACATTTTAGGTGGTTCATTCATTCTTTCTGTGTCTTTTGTTATTTGAGCCCTTATGGTGTCCTTTGGTCATGTTTTTAAACTTATTTCTGCAACTAAGACTGCCAGGAGCTTTATTTAATAATAGTCGAGGTCTCATGTTCAACTTTTTCTTTGTGAGCTGCCATTTTATCTCAAGCATCAAATATTGTGAAAGTAAATTAAAAGCAGCATTGATGTCTTGTAATTTTGTGTGGAATGTTCTTTCTTTTACTGTGCCCACTGAATATCGTTTTATGAAGATAAAGGACTTCGCTGAGACTACGGGCAGCTCAGACTTTGTTTCAAGTGCAAATACCACACCTTGATCCTGCTGAATAGCCCTTGTGTGGAGGCGGCTCTGCTGAAGTTCGGGGGAGTGCTCAGGTGGTTCCTGGCTCGGTTCCTCGTTTGCAACCTTATTATAAAGGTCTAGATTGTTGTAGGCCACTGGAACCTGATCTCCTGCCATAGTGTTTTAGGTAAAATCCTGAAAATGAAGCAGATCTTGCCTCTGAAGTTGCATAGATGAGGATACTTGGAAAATTATCCTCTGTAAGGAGAAACCCCAAATCACAGAACCTGCTGTGACTGTGCCCATGCTGAAAGCTCCTTCTCTTGCCCAGTTAGCCCATTTGTTGCTCATTTAGTGTTTAGGACAAAAGGGAGTTGGCTTTCCTAAGGTAGGAGAGGGCCTGAAGACCAAGAAAAACCTGTTTAATTAAAGTCTGGTTGTTGAACAAACTCATATTTAAATGGTAACCCTCTGTTTTTATTACTTGGGGAAGAATTTAAAGATGCTGATTCATAGCATTAGAAGTACTATTTCATTGGTTTTTAGGGCTTTTGATGGGGGGGGGGTGTAAAGGTGGCAGAGAGGTCTAATCCAAAGGCAAAAGGGCCAGTTGAACGACATGCAAAGATGTTTCCTTTTCATTTTTTTAAATGCAGCAGCTTTGTCTGCAGGTTGAAGATTTTCTGTGACCGTCCTGAGTCTTTGCGTGGTGCCATGTGCCTTGTGATTGCTTTGAGGCCAGGTCTTTCCTCCTTCCCCTCACTGAGATTCTTGCCTCTCCATTCAGACTCTTGCTTTCCTGCTTTGAGCAGCTTTAGGATCCAGAACTAAACCACAGGTTTCTTTCCTGGCTATTTTCGTGTGTGTTTGTAGTTGATGTTGTTGAAGATGAGCCTGACTGCAGTGCTGGGCAGTTGAACTCTCTCTAATAAACTAGGCAAGGTTGTGCCACAACCACTTTAATCGACAGTACAACCAGCAAATGATTCTGTTGGCTATTTTCCCTTTCTTTAGGTGGGTTAAACACAACCTCATGCTGGGTCTCACGTACAACGTATTTGTTCCTGTTTTCCTCTCCTGCTGCTGTTTCACTGCAGAGTGCTGCAGGCTAATAGTATCTGATGGGGCTACTTCCTATTGCCTGAAAAATGTTTAATTTTGCTACCTTGCTTTCTCTTTTTCCTCGTTTCTCTCATTTTGATCTCTCAGATCCAGTCCCTTTGAGAAATCAGACAGTATGAAATATGAAAATTGCTTGGGTAGTAATTGGAGAAACGGTGAGACCTATGAAGCCCAGTGGAGATAACGCTTACATCTACTTATTCATATTATTTAATTTTTAATGGCAAATTTAATTAATGAAGCACAGGTCTTGTAGTTTCATGTGTGAATAAGTAACAGCGGGGAGCTAAAAGTCATGAGGTCTGTTTACAGGCCAGAGAAAAAGGCACCATTAAAAGCTGAACTTTTCAATATAGGAAAGAGAAAAATGGATTTAATAGCATAGAAGTTTGACCATTATGTAACAAGTAAACAAAAACATTAATGATAATTTACTGGCAAAATGCATTTTGAAGTGGTTAGTCGTCCATGATTTCTCAGTTTAAATTTATCTCCTAGGTCAAAGTTTGGAAAAGCAAAATCTGTTCTGTGGGTTTTTTTGGTATGTGACATAAATTCAGGCGCCAGAGATAAAGAGCTTAAATATAGCACCTTGAAGCCCAAGCTCTGAAAACCTGTATAAACCTTCCAATTAGCTGAGCTTCACACAACTTCAGAGATACAGGCAGCTGTTATCCCTCACTTGCAGATGGAAAATGGTGACTTGCCCAAGATTGCACAAGTGGCAGAACCACTAATAGAACTTGAGTTATATCTGTCCTTTCCTTTTTCCAGCCACTGAACAGTATGTGTCGTCTCATCATGTGCGGGACCACAGCTGCATTTATGGGAAAATAAATGAAGGAGGGCAAGAACAGTATTCTGTATAAAATGACCAAATTTGGGGAGAGATGAGGTAGCAGCTAGAACTGGCCCTAAATGAATAGCTGTCCTCGCTTTCAATACCATTTTGTCGGGTTTTTTGATTGATTATTGCATATTTTCTGCTCGTGTCTTTTCAGACTGAGAGCCTTGCAGATGAGCTTTGAGCGAGGCAATTGCCTACGCAGTCCAGAGGCTTTGCTTAAAGCAGTTTTGCCAGTGGTTTAGTGACACAAGACCTTGTAGTGCAGTCGCTGGGGGTGTGCAGCCATTCCCTCCTGCTGTTCATGCTTGGGAAGCTCCTAAGTGCAGCCAAGAGGAGGAATTCATCCTCCATGTTCAGAAACCGAGGAGTTCTGAGCTCAAATTCTTTCAGTGCAAGTTCAGGAGAATTTAATGCAAACCTCTTAAGCCCTGCAGCAAGACACTCAAGACTCTGTTTGGCAGCGCCTTAACTGATACCTGATACGCCTTCCTGTGTTGTTAAAAGGGAAACAGGCTGCATAATTTTCTTTTAAAGAATAAGTAATGTAAGTAGAAGCACTGAAATGTAAAATGGATTTTCCAGTGCTAGCAGCCAATTTTGATACTTGCATGTCAGTAACTTACAAGATCCTTCACAGTAAATAATGAAAGAAGAGGACAAAACACTACCAAACACAAAATAACTGGGTGCTGGAAACACCTTGCATGGAATAACTAAAGCTGCTGGTTCGTTGTTTGCGACCTTTTCGCTCTCTTTCCTTTCACAAAGCTGAAGCTTGGAATGGATGTGTTGTGGCCGTGATGCATTTTGCTGAAAATAAAATCAACTCTTAAGCTTTTTTTTGTGTGTGTGTGTGTGTTCTTTGAACTGAATATGCTGTTTGTTGTTGGAAATCATTATTAATTATAGAAGGTAACTTTGTGACGGGATAAGATCTGAGATGCCTTTAATTTTTAGAGCTGAGCATTCTATTCTTTGTTTCAGAACGCAGAGATCTACAAGCTGACATCCGAGCAGTACCAGGAGGCAGCCGCCAAGGCAGAGGAATGGATAAAGTGAGGAGCCATTTTTGTTCTTTTAAGCAGTTCCAGTTGCATTTCATAATGCTTTGTGTGTAGCCTCTGGATATTCCCATAAATGGAGAGTGAAGTTACCTCCTGTCATGTATTGAGAGGGCTGAGGAAGCATAAGCTACCATCTTCTCTTTCTGTGCCAAGCTTGACAGAGTTTAGTATGAAGTTATTAGATCTTGCAAGGAAGATTTAGGAGGAAGAAATGGACTTCGAAAATTAATATTAAATAGGAATATTCGGTAGGGTTTTCAGAATAGGGGTGGAACATGTCTAATCTGTTTAAACTTTGACCCAGTGGGTTTAACCTACACGTTGCAGCATTGAACAGGTGCATGGGAGTGGGAAGAATGACACCACTTCTAAAGCTTTCAGTGTCAAAGGAAGAAAAAGGTAAACAGTCTAAACCTGGACGCTTCAATCAAACTGGAGTTGTAATTATCATTAATGCTTTCTTAGAATGTGTGCAGTGATTTTTTTTCTGGCCTTTTCTATTGGCCTTGGCACAATCGGTGGACCTTTAATGTTGTCTTTTTGCCATGAGCATATTTTTGTATTTGCCAGTACTGTCAGTGCATGTGGAACAATAAGCTATGTAACAGCTGTCCAAGAAAAAATATTTTCTATAATTCTTTAATATTAATGAGACTAAAGCAATTACACTGTGAAGAGCAGCACTCAGATCTCAGTTGGGTAAACAGTTGGCCAACATGCAGTAAACTGGAGCAGCAGCATATGTAGTCCGGTTGGGTCCAATCCAGACTGTACAATACTTAATTGCATAAATAGATAATATAGTAGTGATGAATATGTTAGTGGGATGTGCACTATATTGTGCTGTCTTTATTTAAAATTATGTTTGGCTGCCAAAGCATCACATAACCTGTTGTAATTTCACATTTTTGTTTGGACAGTCAAGCAATAAGTTGCTAAAGAAGCCAAAATAAGGCAGCTAACACATTGCCTGCATTTCCATGCTGTTTTCCATAGTAGAATTCTAAATTCTCTTTTTAAATAAAATTTAGAAAATTCATAGCACACAAAGTTCTGACAGTCTTTGATCAGTTCAGTCTTTCTTGGACTTGCTTCTGCAGGTGTGTGATTAATTGCTGGAAGCATGTGTAGTGGGGATTTATGTTTGTGACTTGATAAAGGAAGCAGCTGAGACCTGGGACTATGTTCTTTACTTACTATTACAGACTATAACTAATCTATTTTTTATAATAGGTTAAATCTTAAGTTGGGTTCCTGATGTTTTTTGGTTTCATTTGGCCTTTTCCATTTCATGTGGAGATGAAGACTGGTAATGTAGGAAACTCAGGAATGCAACCATTTCTCATAAGGGTTAGTGGCTGAGACCAGCACAAATGCTAATGAATTCTTTTAAGGTTCAGAGCTTGTGTTTTTGGTCTCTTAGAGGTTGCTACCCCTTTTCCTTGAGCCTTTATCACTTGACAGTCCCTAGTTTCTGGCCTTACTGTACAATGCTTTTCTATTTGATGGCAATATGAACTTGATCCATCAGAAAGGGACAGATTCCTTGGGCTGTGTTCTTTGCAGCAAAAAGAGATACCTGCCCTAATGTGAATTTTTTGTGAAAAGAAAATGTTGAGGTGTCTTGAAGGGACAAACTGTATGGCAGCAGTGAAACTGAGGGT
Source organism: Pseudotriccus pelzelni (assembly GCA_035584735.1). Classification (NCBI taxonomy): domain Eukaryota; kingdom Metazoa; phylum Chordata; class Aves; order Passeriformes; family Tyrannidae; genus Pseudotriccus; species Pseudotriccus pelzelni. Next base: position 11,204,132 of record JAWMRA010000023.1, on the reverse strand, counting down.
GAAGGTGAACATCATACGTCCTATTTCTTTACAGCAGAAGTTGCCAGCAGTGCCCAGGATTGCACTGAGCTGGGCATTGGAGTGCATGGTCTGGGATTGAAAATGCCCTTTGATAACTGCACATGCAGGAAGACTCATTGCTTTACCCCATCAGCCTGCAGTGTGTGTGTCTTTTAGAGCCGCATGCAGTAACCCTTTTAAGCATTGTTGCCGTGGTGTACAACATGCTGTATAAACACTAGTAAAGAGCATGTGTGCCTCACATGTGGGTCATGATAAGGGACAGGGTCAGGGAAGCTTCCTTCCTACGTTGCCATCCATGCTCAACTGGTAGGACTTGCAGTCTGTGTGTTGTGAGGTCCTCTGGTTTGGCACTGTACATTCAAGTCTTTCTGCAGCCTGTTAATGGTAATAAATGACAAGATCCTGTGACTTCAGTGGAAGTTTTGCTCATCCTGTTTTGTGCTTTTGTAGTAGACACATGAGCACAGTAGGTGTTAAGATAGGTTAGACTGATTTATGCAGATCTAGTGTTTTGGTTGGCAGGAATAAACTGACACTCCAGCAAAATTACACAAATGGGAATATAGCCAAAGTATGAATGAAGTACAGGTCTGCCTGCCTCTAGTGCTGGACTATGACAGCTTCTTAAGGAAAGGGAAACCAGGAGTGACACTTTCTCCATCTGCAGAGGAGAGTCCATCTCCTTCATACAGTGTCTCTTCCCTAGCTTGTATTATCCCTGTTCCACTGTGAAGACCTGGCATCTGTGCCTTGTGAGACCAATCTATCCTGTATTTGTTCTCTTCTGCTGTTGTGTATCAGCAGAGCTGATGAAGGAAGAGGGAAATACGGCTGGGGCTATTTCCACAGAAAGTGCCCTGTTTTTCATAGTCCATGTTGAAGCAAAGAGAAGAAACATCTGTAATAAAACCCCGGTGTTTTCTTGGCATTTAGTGACTTCTGTAATTCTTTTATCAACACTTACAACTCTGCACAAGTGGTCATGTGTCCCAAGGACTATTTCCTCTCCTTAGTGTTTGTCAGGCATTTAAGAATATTGTACAAACTTTCCACCAGTGACCCTTCACAGCATGCCTATGAGGGAGGCGAGTAAACCTTCCTATCTCCCTTTCTATAGAAACAGAAATGAAGTGTTTGGTGCTGAGCCTCATCTTAGTTAAATCACTGACACAGTCATTAGCTCTTGGTTTCCACTTCAAGGCTTGATGCCTGCGTGGCCTGACTTGTGCAATGGACTTTGTTCCTCATCTCTTCACCTGAACCCAGGCTACTCCCCGTCTCCATGTTTCTCCTGCTACAGTGTCTCCTTCTCCTTTGTTCTGGGCTCTGCCCAACCTGTTTTTTCCTCCCAGGAAGAAGATCCTAGCAACAAGATACCACTGAGCACAGCTTTCAGCACCTTAAGCAACTTGCCCTCGTTGCTTACATGCTGTGATGAATTGGACAGTTGCCATGGACATGTTGTCTCAATGACGTTGTTATAATTGGTGCATTATTATTTTTTCTTTTATTAACCAACAGAATTAAAAGTCAGGGGACCTAGAACTTTTTTCCCTCTTCTTTCCCTGTTTAGCAAACTGTGCACATCAGTAACCACCCACAAAGGAAACAGAGTGTAAATAAAAAGCCAGTGCTCCCCGCCCTTCCCTTCTTTCCACATCCTTTTCTCAGTGCTCATAGAGCCATGACTCAGACTGGGTTTAGAGAAGACAACTTGCTAATCCCCTCCCCGCTACAGAGAATAAAATGGCATTTCATTCCAAGCTCTATTAATGCGCTCGCTCCAGGGATAAAGCAGCACTCCCAAAAGGCAGTGGCCAAATTTTTTTTCTGTTGCGTTGTCTTTGTCTTCTTTTGAGTGTTACATTTAGATTAGCTTCTGAGGATTAAATGTTATTACAGTCCCTGAATCTGTTAAGGGGAAGGAAAAAAAAATCAGTAAAGAGGTTATGGCTTAGTGCAGCACTCCAGATTTATCCCCAAAACGCTGTTTTCTGAAAATTATTTCTTTTCCTTTGTGAAGGTTGTCTTATCACGTTTGGTTTTTTTTTTTACTTTTTATTTTTGTAGTTGTTAATTTTGGATGCAAGAATTGGCCTGAGTAGGGGTGTGTCTCTGAAAGGTAAAGCTGCAGGAATGGGGTGAGGGGATTAGGAAGCTGTTAAAAGATAAAATTGTTCTGAAGCTAAGTTTCCCTCTGAGATCTCCTTATAGTTTGCAGAACTGTTTCTGAAGCTGCTTACTGATGGCTGTGTTGCTTTGCATGTTATGCTGAGAGGGCTGCGTATGCTTTGTGCTGTTATCAGGGAGTGCATAAAGAATGTCGGTATCTTATCCTGATGGAGATCAGCCTTGAATCCAAGGCAGCTTTCCAATGGAGAAAATGCCAAAGAGATTTACTCCATATGGGACTTACTATCTAAGAGTTTCATTTGATGGTCCTAAGATCTTTAAACTTAATGGACATGAGTATTTAAGGTGATTATGTTAGAGAAACCAGTAAGTAGTAAGTATCCTCCTGGGCTGAACTGTGGGGTAGAAAACCACACAGACTCAGTGAGGGTAGAAGAAGAAAGTCCACAGATGGATCATCTGCTGGGAGCAGGGAATTTATGGCTTGCTTTCAGTACTCATGGAAATGAAGGCTTTATTGAATTGCACAAGATTTTGAGGTTGATGGCCCCCTAATTAGAATGGCAACACTAACTGGGGCCTAGAGGAACTGACTTTTTGTTTATGTAGATCTGGAAAACTTATAAAATAGTTATGTGGTGATACTTGAGTTTGTTAATCTTGAAATCTACCATGAGGCCTTGGGTATTTTAACAAAGACTGTGCCCTGGAGTCAAACTCTGAAATAATTATTATATGGACAGTTCTAAAGCCCGAGGAAAAGGGTAAAGACATCATAGTTTTCAAACAAAATTGCTCTGGGATTTCTCCCATCATTAGATTAGATAAATGATTAATTTAAGGTTGAAATTAAGAGCCTCTGCAATAGGGATTTAAGAGTTTTCAGGAATGAGAGACTAATTATTGCTGGAAGCTTATCCACAGCCTTATCTCAACACAGTGGTTTTGTGCCCTGCAACGATGTTACCGTCACCAAAATTATTTGGCTCTGTCCGAGTCCTTTTCTTCCCTTAGTGCTTGATTTGTCTTGTTCCTTCTGCCTGCACCGAGTCTGTTTCATAATCTTTAAATAAAGAGATGAGTTATTAGTAAAAGCTTTTCTATTTCTCACTTTTATAAAGTTGCTCTTAGTAGGAAATTGGAATATTGCTGCAAGAGATTATAATGCATGAGTTTTCTCAAAGGTATTTCAATAGAGGGTAAAACTATACGGGTGAGTTTTGACTTCGTCTCACTTTACATGGCGTACATTTTACTGGAAGAAGTTTCTGATCGTTTTCAGTTCTGCTTCACAAAGTTTTTCACTCATTACCTTAGCATGTAAACATTTTCCCTGTGAATTCTGGAAGGCCTTTTGTTAAGCAACTGCTTGCACAAGTGCATTGATTTCCTAGCAAGTTGTATTCTCCTACTGGTTTCGGAATATGGTATGTGGTAATAGAAGCTGAATGTGTGCAGTGGATCTGGGTAAATGTTCCAGTTGGACCAGATTATTCTCCTTTGAGCCAAATTTTAAATCTTGAAAATTTATTAGATTATATACTTTATGCAAGCTGTTGAATCTTCTTTCTGAAGTTCAGTCACTAAGATTCTGCTTCTAAATAAGATTTTTGTTTTGCCCAGTTAGTAAAATGATGTTCTAATCTAGTGTTCGCAGTATTGTCTTTCCTCTCATGCGTGATGAGACATGACTAATAAATGAGTCCGATGAACTGAGATTGCAGTTCTGTTAGTGCTGAAAAACTGGTGTCTCTTCAGAACTGCAGGAGCATTTCTTCAACGGTACATTGGTAGAACCTGGGCATTTATAAAATAAGAGCTGAACAGTAAAGACAGGAATAGCAAAGGAAGAGGTGCCAAAGACTCCATGTAGTCTGTTAAGGATGTTTCTCTTGCTATCGATTTTTACATGGAGAGCACTTGTTTTCTGTAGTAATGTTGCTTTTATAAAGCCCTTAGATCAGGGTTTGTTGGCAGGCCAAATTCAGATTGTTTTCAAAAGCATGGATATTTGTGCAGCTGTTAAAACAAACCTCAGACGTACTTCGTGCATCAGAGGACATGAAATATTTCAGTTCAGAGTTCTTTATCGTGGAGAACGCAGTGAAAATAAAAGCAGATCTCTGCTCTCAGGTTGGGAATTGCATATTCCAGTGTGTACCATGGTGGAAGCAAGGTTTCACCACGTTTCATGGTATTTTATTTTGTATTTACATGTAATGACAGACCCATAACAAAATCCAGAACTTCTTGTGCCTTTGGACTCCCTTCCACTTGGTTTTAGTTGGGCAAAGTATCATGAATATTAATTAATGACCCAACTTAGCCTATTCCTGTTGTGTTTTTCTGCCTCTGTCTTCAGTGTGTGTGTGTTGTATAGTGTGCTCGTGGTAAGGGCATGGGGTTGACTTGAAAAGGACTGGGGATAAAGTTGTCTGGGGAAGCTTTCCAAGAAGAGTGGTGAATTAAAGATGTCAGAAGCAATAATGCCTGAGAAACCACTTGTTACCAGTGAATTAATGACTTGTTTGCTAATTAGCAGCCTAAGGCAAAGTTGAGGTAACACTCTAACAATCTGGTCATTAATTCAGTAGCAACTGATTTCAAGGGCAATGTTGCTGTTTTGAACAGTAATTGTATTCCTGATTCTGGATTATACACGCTGTGTCCTTACTGTTGAGTCAGAGTCTCCTCCTGGAGTGATGGAGAGATGATAGAAGACACCAAAGGCAAGTACCTGTGGGGAAAATTTGAGGAAATAGTTTATGTAGGTCAGAGATTCTGAATTTCTGTCTTCTGAGGAAATGAGGACCTTGGCAGAACAGCTGTGGCACCTTCCATCGTGGTGAGCCATCTGCACAGAGGAAGTTGGTGGTGTTTGATGTTGAGCTGATGAGAGACTGAAGTCCTTTTCTAAAGGGAGAGAAAAATGATTTCTGCCATTGGATCAGGCTTGGATTACTTGATTTTATTATTTATTTCGTGTGATTTTTATAGCTTATAAAGTTACTGTGATAAAATAGGTTATGGAGTACTCAGCCTATTGTGAGAGAACCTTGCTGGGTTTCGTTCTTTCTGTACTTTTATTTTTCTTGTTAGTCTTGGAAGTGTCTCTTCCTTGCACGTCTGGGACATACACATAGCATGCCAACTACAGCTGTAACTAATTTGACCCAAAAAACTGGCATTTGGAAGGCAGGAGCTTCTTGTTCAGGGATGAACACTATTTCTTTGGAGAGAATGAGTCAGTGTTGTGCTGTGAGTTGCCACCAACAGCATGATGAGGCAGCCTCAGAAGGCATGGGCTCACTTCACCTGAGACGTTTCATGTGCTCATCTCCAAACTTAAAACCATGTCATCTAAATTATTTTCTATAAGGATGTTTTCAATTTTCTGAGGACTTCTTGAGATTATAGGATATAAAAACAAACAAAAAATTCCAACCTCCCCCCGCAAGTATACTTAAAGGCTGTGTGTGTGTGTGTGTTCTTTGAAAGCACCGTTATTGATGTTCTCTGAGGGATGAGTAGCTGCTTAATGGGGATCTTTGCTGAGTCAGTGCTCAGCAAATTGCTCAGCACAGTAAAAGGGGGCACTGTGGTTTTGAAGATTAGAGCATGTGGGCAGAAACAAGGGGATTTTTTTAATAAGGTGAATGCTTAGCTTCAGATCCCACCTGAACTTTAACACTGGCGTCTTTATTCTCCTCTCAAAATTTGTTTTGATGTCTTTAGCAGGATATGCCACTCTGTCAGTGCAGAAGATACTAATGGACTCGTATTTCTATCCATCACCGGTAGCCCTTTGTGTAGTGTGGAGTAAACTGGGGGAACCTAATGCAGTGTTTAGTGGCATTTTGAAAAAGTAACTGCAGTTCAAATGAGCGGTCAGGGTTTTCTTTTAAAAAGAACATTTTGTTAGCAGTCTGACATCATTACGAGATCATCTCACATAGGAGAAATTTACTGAACTTGCTGTCCCTTATGTCTTGTGGTTATATGAAATCAGCATATCACATCTTCAATTACTTTCTTTAGAGTACTTTTTGGGGAGGAGTTTAATAGACCAGCAGTTTCCCAGCTAACTCCCAGACCTTATAGCCCAGCCACAATCCGTATATTCCTAGGGCCTGTGCTACATACCTTCTGTAGGCTGCAGGCCTTCCCTTCCTGACCTATCTTAACCAGCTTTTAGATGATGTTTTTTATCTGAAGAAAGAAAATCCCTGTTCAGGTCACTTGTTGGGCTGTGTGTTGTTTTCAGGTTCAGTTATTGCTTGCTATATTGCTTTTCTGCCTTGTGGGAGCTGAGCCAGCTTCCTTTCTGAATCAGAGGACTCCTTCCAGCAACGAGATTCTGACTCATTCCTGCTTGGCTTCCAGAGACCGTTTTGCTGCTAACTTTAGGTTCTTCATCTTTGCTAGTCAACTTTTAGTAGCTTGGCATCTCTGGGAAAAAATGGTGCTTGGCTTTGTGGGCAGGAGATCCAGTTCTGTTAACTTCTGTATCTGTTGGCAAGTGAAGGAAGAGGCAGCAGTTTTCCTTTCTTCTTCCAAACTGGCAGTTTCTCATAGCTTGGTGTTCTACCATCATAATCAGTATAGAATTTACATCCAAATGTACATTGGAATTACCCACTCGTGGGGAAAAATCTCTCATAATTCCAAACCGCTTGCCATCTACCATGTAGAATGCTAATAGAGATGATTAGCTACTGCATTTGCAGGTTCAGTAGGATAAGGACCATTTAATCTTCTGTGGTTTGGTACAGTTTTTTTGCATATTGCTGCCCTTCTGCTCCCCTGGAGACCCCACAGCTCACCACCACCACAACCCCAGTGCCTGCAGTGTATGGGGTGCTAAGGAAGCCAGTTATATTTGTTTGAAACTGAGCTTGGCAAAACACGAGAAGTAGAAGTCAGATTCTTTTAGCATGACCCATTGGTCAAATGGGAAATGACCACTTGTGTGTGAGGATAAACCACGCAGGGGGACAGGAGAGTTTGTTGTGCATTGGAGTAAGTAAGATGGAGATTTGAAACCAGCACTGGATGGGTCACACCATCTCCTTGCATCAGCTTCATCACTGAAATGGAGAAGTTGTCGTTGATTTCCAAAATTGGAGGTTGTTACAGAAAACTGCTGGATTTTAGTCATTTTCCATGTCAGTCTGTATGTTTTAGAGTTTGGATTTTCTGGGTTTTTTTGTTTGATGAATAAAATGTGGTTAGGGAAGGCTGTTTTTGCTAAATGCAGTGACACAACAAGTGGCTGACACTTGAGATTCGGACATTTGTGTTAACTTTTGTTCTCGGTGATAGAATCTAATTACTTACACAGAAGAAGATTTCAGAACAGCTCCTGTGTATCTGTGATTGGAAGGAAAGGAGATATCTGGCCTGGGAAGGACAGGGGTGCAGCGAGTGTATGAACTGCAGTGGGGAATTGGGTGGCAGCTTCAAACAAGCTGTCAAAACAGGAATGGAGATTGGGAAGTACTTGAGTGATAAAATTTGTAGGATCACAGAGTTACCCACAAACTGAGAGTACTTTAAAATATGCATTCATTAGGCACTTCCATGAACAGAAAAAAAGAATCGGGTGACCTGTTTTTGAAATGCAACTGTCAAGGGGGAGAAAGAGAGAGGGGAAATACTGCAGGTGTGCAGGACTGTGCTGCTGACAGTGTGACAAGGCACATGGAAAGGATTTAGAAAGACAGGAATACAATGACTTCAGCTGAAATTTGGAGGTAGTGGTCCTATTCTTGTGAAAATTGTTATGAGGTTTCACCTTTTCTTTTGGTCTTCCTCCTCTTGCTCTAGACAGTTTGTTACTTCTACAAGCCTTCTATTCCACTCAGATCAGTGGCAAAGCTTGATGAGCAGTGTTGTGAATACTTGAGGCTGATCAGAAATATTTTCTTTCTGATCACATTAGTTTAGCCTCATGAGACATGCAGTTTGTTTACACTGTGCTAGGTTATGTAGCTTAAACATTACTGATTTTTTTAGTAGACATTTGAATAATCTATTAAGCTTCTTCCATCCTTATTTCTCTTGCCAAACGATTGCAACATGACTCTTCCCTCTTCCATTCAAGCCACGTTATCAAGCTGACATGCAGGATCAGGGAATCCCACAGGTTGTGTGAGGCCACAGTGTTTGCTTTGTGGTAGTGCAGCATCCTGCAGCCTATGCTGAAAATTAGCTTGCCTGGCTGTTTGTTCTGTACTGATGAGTTTGTTATATGTGAATGAAATGCTTCAATTGTGTTTAATTTTCTGCTGTAAATGTCAAGGATGCAATAATGAGAGAGAATGAAACCTTTCTGTGTGCTGTGTATTGTGACTGTCTGGAGTTATTTTTCTGACATGTTAGAGAAGCCGTCAGAACCAACTGCTACCCAAGGGAGGATACAGTTTTACGGGTCAGTTAACCTCTTATTGGGTTTTATATATGTACAGTGCAGCATGGCAGCACACCACATTTGTGTGACCAAAGCATCATTGAGCTTAGTCTGAAGTGTGTGTAATGGACCCTGGATGTATAAACACACCAACCAACTATATGACACGGCCCTGATTCCTTCCCAACATGCAGAAAGTGCTGCTGTGTGCCCTGGGTTTTGCTCACAGTGCTGCCCGTGTACCTCATTGCTGATCTCTGGGCCTGTCTGCACTATAGTAACAGTGGTGACTAATGTGGTTTGCTCAAGTTAGCTCTGACACTGATCTTAGTCAAATAATTCAGCAGAAAGTTAATCCAGTCTTTGGATTTGATAGCCCACAGGAAATTCCGGGTTTCTGCCCCATTTAGGTTGCTGCTTACAGCTGTGTATTGGAGTGAGCTACTAAGTCGGCTTATGTGAGGGACCCTGCCTGTCTTTGTTTTTCAGTTTCTGAGTAGAGGTATCAAACTGTCTAAGTTTAGATACCATCAGTCTCTATCTCAGGTTTTTTCTCAGCTGAAATGCTTTTTCGGAGTAAAATGTAAAAAGGAAGATCCTGCTCTTAACTCCATCTGGAATTGCTGTTCTCCCCGGTAAAGCCAAGTGACGGTGTGTTACTGTGGAGTTACTGATTTTGCACTAGTCTAAAGAGCTGCCAAGTCCTGAAGCATTAGAGTTGTGTCTCTGCTTGGCTAGTCTGATTTTTCAGCTGGGTGAAAGGACCAGCAAATACATAGACATCTTCCAGCTTTCTCTTGCTTTCCAGTACTGAGCCCATAATTCTTCCCGAAAGGGAACCTGTCAGCAGCAACCAACTAGTAGCCATTGTGCTGTGTTTGAAACCTTCTGTCTGGGGGTCTGTATCCTGATGATATGCCCTTAATCTCTTTTTGCAGTGAGTTTGGGTGTTTGTCTTTGGAAGCTGTGTTGCTTCTTGATTAATGGATGGACATTTATACCAGCACTTTACCTACTAGCGCGGCGCTTATGATGGAAATTGTCAAAGAACCTTGCTTTAACCTCCCAGATGCTTAGGACTTCTTCATGGGGTTTATATCCTTGTAGGAATGAATTTGCCAAGACAAGTGATTGCAGTTATTGGCTGAAGCAGCCGTTACCTGCCGCTATCGAACAGTTAGGAGAGGGTTAAGAAGAAAACCTCTTCTGAGCCACTAGATTGGCCCTGACTAAGATGAATGTCTAATTCACTCCCAGCGTCCTTACTGCTGCCAGTAATAAAAAGCTTGCTTCACATATTCACCCCACTGCAGACGTTTCTCTTAAATTAAATATCAAGAGGACATAAAATAGCACGATTCCACGCCAAGCCAATATTATCAGATTGATGTCAGCAGTGATAATAGAAGAAGGATAAGTTGATGAGATTTCATTTATTAAATAAAGTAAAGGGAATACGCAGTGATAGAGAGGATTTGGTAACTCTCGGTGTCAAAATGCAGCAAGATCGTGCTCGTTCTGTCTTACCTCGAGGGATAGCGGAGAGAAGGATGCCCTTTGTTTAATTTTAAGGAAGCCTCTCTCTTCTTTTCCAGGCAAAGACCTGATTTAAATCCCTCCATGGGAGGGGGAGTGGAAGTTCTGAATTTCATAGATTTCATGTGTATATAGCATTGAACAGTGGCGAGGCAAGGTTTCTTTCCTCTCTGTGACGGGGGAGGCACTGCTAATGAGTTTCATTTCTAGATTCATCTTTTGCTTTTTCTGACCTGTCATCCTTTCTTCTTTCCTCCTCCTTTAAATGATGAGAGTGTGTCTTTTTGGTTTAATATTTCGTATTTTGTATGTCCTGCATTTATTTATTTCCAAGGTATTGTCAGAGCTCTTCTCCCATACTTCCCTGTCTGCAGATATTGTCCCAGCCCCTCCCAGCCCAGCCTTTCTCTTGTGCCTTTTTTTCTATCTGGTGTCAACGAGCCTCTTGCACCTGTTGTAGTGGTAGCAGTCAAACCTGTTGTATTTTAGACAGAAGCTAATTGTCTTCCTCATTTGCTGGTGGAATATCATGCTTAAAACTGTGACCCACTTTAAGTGATGGGTCAAAGCATACAAGTCTGCTGCTCTTCTTGTATACAAACCTCATCTCTTTATCGCCATTTTCCTTCAAAAATAATAAAACCCCTCAAACAATGAGATATAAACAGCAGTGTGGTGGTATGTCCGGAAGATCAAATTAGAATTTCTGAAGATTAGTTAGTGCCAACAGCCTTGAGCTGGGCTGAGGGTGAAGGAAGATAGTTGATTAAGGTCCTTTTGGAAGTCAGTATGTCATTGCACTCAACAGTAGTTGGGCACTGCTGGTTTAATTCTTTTTTCTTTCAGGTATGTTCCGAGTAAAGCCAGACAGACACCTGTAAGGTACAACTGGTGTGTGTGTGTACAGGGCTACACTTTCCCCTGTGTGGAAATGTTGCAACCTGAAGTTAATAAAGTGAGCAGGAGGGTGGCATTCCCGTGAGTCAGACAGGGCAGGAGTTGTGACTGCTGTGCCAGGAGGAAAGCACCTGAAGAAACTGTTTACCAGGGCAGTGCAGATACCCCTTTCCAATCCAAATGGGTACCAGAATTAGTCAGCTGAATGTGTGTAACTTCTGTACTCCCAGACTCTGCAGTAACTGGCATTGATAATTACCTTAACTTGTTCTGAGAAGCTGGTGCAGTTGATGCATGGCCACAGTTTGAGGTCTTATTTGTAAGAAATAAAGGAGAATATTGGTGCTATGATTTTAGCTACATGGTAGCAAATAAATCCTCCCTGTATTGTGGAAAGTGGCATGTATGAATGCTGATTTAGGTTTTCTCTGAGCAATGCCTGTCCGTGCTGATTGATCCCTTGTCTCTGGCAGCTTTAGGCAGCAACACTCTGTGGCTTCTCACTCACCACTGTGGCTTGTAAATAGCCCTGTGGGCTGGGCACCAAGGGGTCTCCTAAAGAGGAGGGACACAGACTCTGTATTACTGTCCTAACTTCATATTTAGTCTAGGCAGTGAAGACTGATGCCACAGGAGGGACAGTGAAGGAACAGATCAAAAGCAAGGCACAGTTCCTAACTCGCTCCCTGCTGACAGTGGCAACCCCAAGCATATTTCTAGATATTTCTGAGATGGTGGTACTGTGTTGTTCAGCTCAGATGAATGCAGGCTGGTCTGTGGTATTGCTGTAGCTTTTTGCTCCTCCGGGTCTCTGTATCAAAATTGCAAAATGCCCTTCAGTTTAACATCGCCGAGTTTAAAAAACCTAATTTTAAAAGTCTTAACTTTTTCAATGAATTGAGGGATTTGGTGGTATTTCCTGACCTGGTATTGTTTGGTATCGTTTCCACAGTCTCACTGATTTGATTAGAGTGATATTAAAGTTAGTGACAAAGCAAAATGCCAACATTATGAGTTTCTGAAGCTCTCTCTGGGTTCTTTTCTAACCTAAAATTTGAAGATTTTTTTTTTTTTGAATGTGGATTTCAGAGGCTTTAAAGGTGATTTGCTGTATAACATAGAAATTAGAAATGCACACTAGCCTCTAGGGACTATGCATGGAATAAGTTTCTTCGAAAACTGTAAGATTACTGAGGAGGTGGAAGTCTGTACAGTATCTTTGGTTTCTGATCCAAATCTCCATGTTGCAGAGTGTGGCTGTCATACTGTTACTGATAAATTCCTGGTCTGTCCATGTATGTTGGCAGTAAGACTGAGGACTGAAGAAGTATCAATTAGAATATGTCTCAGCCAAACTATCAGGTTGCTGATACAGAAAAGACAGAGTTGTTTTTCTTCTTTTTGTCCTTCTACTTGTTTTCCTGAGCACCTTACACAGATGTGCATGCTTTGGAAACTCATATCTGAACTCTCTAAAAGCTTTCAGGAGATCTTGGTTTAAGATTTCCTGTTTCTTAGAAATCTGTTCCACCTGAGAGAATGTGACATGCCCAGGAACAGGTCATGTTTTCTCTCTGCCTCGCTGTGAATGAGTGCCTGTAGTTACTGTGGAAGTGAATACATCATGGCATGGCATTAATGCCTGCCTGTAGCATCAAATGCTTTGGAAGGAAGAGGTGCATTTCATATTTGGGCACAGACCTCTAAGCATATTGGGGCAGAAAATGCAAGGAATTAAGTAGATTTATGGTTTAGGAGATGACATCTGAGGATTGCTACACCTAAGCATATGTTCTCTTATTCTCTGGTAAAACATACCATGGCAATTGTGCTGCAAATTCCTGCAATTTGTGTCTGCCTGTCTGTGCAACTGATGTCACTGTGTTGTTACTGTGTTTGTGCCACTGTTGCTGGTATTGTTTTACAACGACCTTCCCTTTATTGGTGCTGTTGCTGATGATGTGCCATATGTACACATGCACATTAGAGTATAAGAACATCGTCCTTAATTGTTCTTGGGTAGCTGTCAATGCCATTTACAGAGTAAATGTACTAATTGCTGCAGAAATACAAAGAAACAGATATCTGGTCTTGCTGTTATTCTGGTTTTTTCCTTCTAGTCACTAGGAGGATTGCTGTGCTTTCAAGTATGCTGGATTTTTGAAGTGTTTAAATAGATGAGAATTCAATAAATTGAGGCACCTTATTCAACGAGTCTGTTCGGTTCCTTGTCAAACTGTTACAGATCTAGTAGAGGCCCAGCCAGGATTCCTGAGTTCTGCCAGAAATTTCCAGTGTGAGTTGGGGAAATCATTGCAACTCTTGGATTTGATTTGTTTGGTTTTTTTCTCCTGACTATAGAGGAATGTTTTATCTAAGGGTAAAATGGCCTTCTACACCAACTTAAAGATCATGTACCTTCTTTCTGCTAAGTACTCTGGATTTTTCAGCTGGAAAACTGTTGGTCATTTGACCCACTTTGGTGAGTGCTGCTCCCACTGGTTTCTCTATTAGGACTACATGACTCCAGCACAAGATTAGTGTGTGTATTACTGGTAAAGTGGTAGTAAGTGACCGAAAACTCCTCTTCACACATCTTTCTGTGCTTGTTTTCCCTGCAGGAGGAGGAACACTGATCCTGTCTGTGCAAACCTGCAGTCTGAAATTCTGAAGTGCTACCAAGAAAACAAACGTGAAGTGCTCAAATGCTCGGAGCTGGCTAAGGAATATCAGCGCTGTGTTAGTGCGGCTCAGAAGGTAACAAAAGCTGCTCTGTTGTACTGGCTGGCTTTGCTGGCTTGTTTTGCATGGTGTTTTCTTCTGGGAAGTGTTTTTGAGAGCTGTGGTATCTGTTAGTCTAATCAAAATCTTCATAGGAGACAAATTTTCCTTGGGGTCCATTTTCCCACATTCATTCCACATTTCCCAGTCACACTGTGGTATGTCCCAACTTCACTCCCATCAGTGAGTCCTGTGGTACCAAGCTGTCACCAAACAGTAGCACTGCTGTTCCCAGGTTTCCAAGTCGGTCACAAGGATTTTTCCAAGTTTTGCCTTCTTGGACGCTGGAAAATCCATTTTGCCAATGTCTGCAACATTTTGAATAGGCTCTAAACATCCTTCTGTTACAGGACTTTGCAATTGAAGGGCTTGCTTCCTTTCATTGCTGCATGAGGAGAGGTTCTGTACTGGGCAAAGCTGTTGTATGTTAGGAAAGCTGCACAGTCCTAAAAACTGTTCGTCTTGTGCAGAAGGCCAGGAAGCCTTATGGCTCTTCCTTCTGAGATGCAGAGTCCTAGTAGGTTCTGTTGATGCCTTAGGACAGTGGCTGCTCAGTACCTTGGAAAAAATTTCTGGCTATTAAAACAAGTGAAGGGGAAAAGAAAGTGAAGTATTTGGACATTGCAACTAGGGTATGGTCCTGGGAAAAGTGAAGTGTAAAGGATGCTGTTACCCATGTGAGAATTCAGTGGGTCAGGTGTCCCTCAAGGGCAGGCTTTTCTGTTTTGGATTTGTTTTTGAAGGGTAGAAAATTCTCCAAAAGGTGCTGAGACTGTAGTAAGGTGGATTTGGGGAGAAGGATGGTAATAGAAAATTGAACAGAAAATAGAAATCCTCTCATGGGATTACTAAAGCAAAGGGTGGGAGAGAGGTGGATATTTCATGGAAGCAGTCCTTCTCTGTCGCATTAGCATTGTGAGGGGAAGCTGGATGCCTGATTTAAGTATAACATGAAACAAGCTGCCAGCCGGCTCCCAGAAGAAGCCCGACAGAAGGAGATGGGAAAATTGTCAGGATATATTAGACCAAATGTTGTTGCTAGTCCTAGAGGAATTTTTTTCCTTCCTGTTTACAAAGAAGGTCTTTGTATGTCTGCAAATCAGCAAGGTTAAAGCTGCCAGGGAAAGGGCTTTTCTCTGATATCTTTAAAGTCCCCAGCTCCCAAAACATGTGGTTTCTTTTTCTTCCTCAGCTTTAAAGTAAAGTGGTGCCTGTGCTGCCGCTGCACAATCCGTGCCCCCGGTTGCTGCGAGCAGAGCATTGGTGCACCTATTGCCAACCTCGCTTATCCTCCTTGCCTCCTCTAAATCAGGCTTGTAGCCCTTTCAGTGGAGTATATCTTTAGCAAATGCATTTACCAATACATCTTTATTGCGTGCAGTGCGGGTGGAATGTGATTACCAAAGAAGACAGATTGCATTAAACTTCAGCGTATTTGCAAGCTGCGGCTCCAACTCGCCTGAGAGAGGGTCTGGGACGCTGCCAGCCCTGAGCCCCAGCCCGACATTATTAAAGAGTAAATTGGAAGCTAAATGACTGGTAACAGCAGAGGGCAGTGAAAGATCCTATTAACTTGGATCTTTTTCGGATTTGTGTGGTGGTGGAGTTTTTGGTAGGTTTTCTTTATAAACCAAGAACTGGGGGTTTTCCGATTGTCTTCATTCTCAGAGTCATCAGTGAACTTCAGGAGGTTTTTTTCCCCAATGTTGTTAGAAACTACCTGGAAGGAGCAGTGTGTGGGACATTAATTTGTTGTGAATGATGACAGTGTGGCAGAAAATCTTGCTGTGTTTTAAGAAGGGGTGAGAGAGATTAAAGGTAACTAAACCTTGCAGCTAGATATAGGCACCACAGGGTCCTGCAAGTACAAATTCAAATAAAAGTTGTGTCAGGCAGCATGTATGCTGTGGTTTCCATTTGTCCCAGGACAGCCCAAGCCCTGGCAATTTCCCTCACTGCTCTTACTGACTTCTGAGATATATGTAGCAATCACAAGCTGTTGTGTTTTATCATATAGCATTAAAACTCCCTCCTCCCTTCCCCTTTTTAAGCTGTTATTTTTCCTTAAGTTTAAATTAGCATCTTCTACCAAATGGCTTTGTCTCACGCATTCCTCATTCAGGAAATTCAGGTTGGAGGAATGTGAGAAAGAAAGGGCAGAATCTCTTGATTTCTTGGGTATTTTTTTACCCTTTTTTTTAAAAAAAAAAAACACAACAAACCACAATTTGTTTTCTGGTAGAGGAGGTTGTAATCAAAGCTGGATGTGTGTCTTCAGCTTACTTGCATGCTGGTGATTTGTTCTGCTGCTTTTTACTAAAGATTTTATAAGGCTTGGTGAATATTCTCTAATGAAGCATCTGGTGCTCTGCAAGTTCCTTTTGATGGCTGGTAAAAATGTCTCCAGGGCACAGTATACATTAGACTTAGAGAAAGCAAGCTCTAGATTTCTAGACTGAAAATTACAGCTTACAGTGGATGAGAATAATTCTTTGCATCTCCCCCCTTAGCGTGTTGGTTTGAGACTGTTCCTTTGGGCATCCATTTCCCTTTGCCTGTTGCTGTGCACATCTCTGAGCCAGGAGCTGAGAGGCACCCTCAGTTATTTCTCCCCCATGAACAAATATATCAGGTAATCATTTAATGAGTTTTAAAATTTATTTTATACTTATTTCTTGTACAACCCCTCTTCCTGGAACAGGGTACTTTATTATAGTGCCTGGTAGGGATATAGCTAATGTTACCTGTTTTGGATTTCTTCTGGCCAGTGGAACCATCTTCTGTAGATTTGAAATGGGCCAGCTGAATTGCCAGCCATGAGGATTTCTCTCTGCCACTTGGGAGGCCCATCCAGAGCATGAGCTACAAAGTTGGTGCCTGTACTGGGATGTTCATAGTTATGGGAGCAGGATCCTGCTCTGGTTGTCTGCCTTTGTAGCTAGTATGCTTTCAAGCTGCCTTGCCTAACCTGCTCTCTGGCTTTTCCATTTATTCCATCCTGAATGTGGAGTTCTGGTCCCATTGCTGTAGGCTCACGGCAGCAGCGCCAGCCCCCTTACGTGCTGGGTTCCTTGAGTGTATCCTGTGCTTTGCTTATGTGGAAGCTCTTTGACTTCAGAGTGTGTTACTGTGATATCTCCTGTTTAATTTAGGAGTGTTTTATCTTTTCTGGTGGTCTGTTTCCATGGCTCTGCAGAAATTCAGCTACAGCATAAAAATCGCTGGCTTTAAATCTAATAAAAGCTGGGATAATGGGACAGCTGTAGGAGGGGCAGTTCCCATTGTGTCTTTTAAAATTGCCTGTAGTTTATTGACCGCAAGTTTCACCAAGAGCTACTGCTGCCGTTAGATAATGAGAATTGAAAATTGCTGCTGCTGTTTCCCCAAGGCTTTATCTCGTGCCAGTGAGAAGAGGGTGTGGAAGGAAAAGGAGAGTGGGCAGTGGAAATCTGCGTAATTTCTTAGTTTGAGTCCAGATGGAAGGGGAAAACAAATGACTTTGTTTTAAAAAGTCTGAGTCCTATTAGTGAATTGCTTTCCTCCCCCATGCAAATATGCACTCACATGCAAGCTTTTCAGAGCATTTGTGACCCATTCTGCTTCCCCTGTGTTCTGCTCACACCAATAGGCTAATCTGAATTTGCACAGAATTTTAGTTGATTAAATTGTTATGCAATTGGTGCTTATACCAGAGAATCTCCGACCAGCTACCACTTGGAAAATGAGTCGTCCAGTGACCATATATTAACATGGTTGGAGATTTCAAACAGAACTCGCTTCTTGCAACTGTGTGCAGAAAGAAGTCTGTTAATGAAGAGCATGTATCCCTTCTTTTGAGGTGTTTCCTTACTGTCTCTAGGTGCCTGTCTTTCACAGAAGGACCAAGGTGAAATGTTTTGTGCTCTAGCTCCTGGCCAAACCAAGCTATCAAGAACTGTGTACTCAGACGTGTATTCCCTTGTCAGTTGGAGCTGTATACATTGAGCTAGAAGCCATTCATAATTCTGCACTTTCTCCCTATTCTGTGTCCAGCTTCTCACAGGTCTGCTGTTCATAACAGACAAAGATAAACCTACTTCTGTCAAGGCTTTAGGGCTTGTCTACATAAGGAAATTACAATGCAATAAACTGGTGAGTGAGTTTGTGGTACAGCAACTTCTCTGTATATGAACATTCTGGGTTTGTAATGTAAGTGCAGGGAAAATTCACACACGTTTGCTGTGAGTCACTCTGCTGTGTGCAAACAAGCCATTGCAAAACACTGATTGACTGGATTCCAGCAGAGGGCCACTTTTAACATAACCTTGAGTTGTCTGCATTTCGCTTTGCCCTTGACTATAATAAAAAGGAATGTGGTCAATTTATTGTGCTTACATTTCCAAGTGATCCTGGTAAGAGCCCGATTCCCTTTTGGCACATGCAGCAAAGCATTGCAACTCTGCTGGAAGTTTCTCTAATCAGGGCAGGGACCTTGATTACTGAGAAGGTGCTGTAGGTGGTCCTGCAGTGTCCCGTCCTGATGGAGCAGTTTTGCACAAGCACTTTGGGTCCTGCTGAAGTATGGCCTGCTGGGAGCTTTCATTTCTGCAACCTGGATCTCTCTTTGCTTGAGAAAAACAGCTTTGGGATGAATTGGGTGCCACGGGCTGCACTGCAGGTGTCAGACCCTTCTGGATCGTCAGGCTCTTGTAACAATGTTGTGTCCATTCTGAAGGGTCACAAAGTACTTGATAGTTGGATTTTATACTTACTGGGGTAGAGAGGAACAGTCAGTGTGTGTGTGGCTGGGGGAAGAAAATTTGGACCAGGTATGGCGAGGCCTGTATCTGTACTTGAGGAATGGAAGGATTTCTCCTCCCCTTGGGATTCTGCAGAGGTAGATCTTCGTTGTTGAGGTCTCACTGAGATCTGTCACACAGTATGCTACTTGAAATGCCAGTATATCTAACTTGGAAAGCTTTAGGCTTATTTGAGCCTTCTGGAATTAAGCTTTGTAGTTTCAGATGAATCTGTATATTTCCTATCTAGGGGATTCTGTGCCCAGCCATCCTCCCTCAGCCGGGTATGAGCCTGCCCTGCCTACCTTTTGTTGGTTGGTCCTTGCTCAAAGCAAAGATATCTCTAAAAGTGGGGGGGTTTTTTGCCTTCTCTATAAAGGCAATTTCCTTTTTTTTCAAATTTATTTTTAAAAATCTTTCTCTCTTTCAGCCTTTATTTGTGCAAATGCTCTGGTGATAACAGTATTGGAGGGGTTTATGACTCAGTAAATGGTCCCCACAAGGGAGTCAGGGGAGAGGCAGCAGGCTGCAGGCAGCTGCTGTTTGTTTAGTCGTTATCACGGAGGAGAGCAGCAGTGGATTAACTGCACCCAGGCATACCCTGACCTGGTATTTGTAAAGGTGAAAAGGATCCATATTTTGCTTCTAATTATGAAGGATGGAAACAGTTATTGTTTTGATTTTTTTCAAGGCAGCAGTTCTAGGTTCTGGCGGGTCTTGGGTCTATGCACAACACTTCATATCCTCAAGAGTTCACTGGTGGATAAACTAAAAATGTAGAGCTGCCTGAAAGGACATAAACCATCATCTTAATATATGAGGCATGTTCCGGAGTAAAATGCTGGCCTACTTTAAATGGAAATGTCTGCTGCTTGTACCTGGTATTTATGAAACTGGAAGCATAAGTTCTTTATTTGCTCTATACCTCAACACTTCACGAAGTTCTGATGTTCCCACAGCCTGGTGTGTTGTCAGCACTTATTAACCCACATGAACAAATTCCGCTCTCTGTCTGCTGTTTGCAGTCCACATAAAGCCCAAACTTTCTGAAGTTTGTCATTTTCGAAGAAAATGAGCAAAAATAAGTTTAAAACTGTTCTCACTTGGCTGTGCTTCAAGGCTTCTCTTCCCTTAGTCCATACTCTGCATCATGTTTTCCTCTCAAGCTCTTTTATCCATTGTCTGATCTGGAAGGAGGACTTTTGACCACATTTCTCTGATAAACAGCATGTTGTCTAATGGTTCAATGCCCAGTCCATGTGCATTTGTTTTAGGTTTTCTGGTTTTTGATTGTTGGTTTTTTTGACGTTGATACAGTGAGGCAGAATTGCCTTCGGGTCTAATTTCTCACTTGATGATTCTCATCTCAGATATGCTTACAGGTAAATTTAATCTAAATATGTATGTTTTACAGATGGTTTTGAGGGCAACGTTGTTCAAAAAGGGAAAGAAGACAGTATGCCATTGCAATTTCTGAAAATAAAGTATTTGGCTTTTTTTTATTTCTGAAATGTGGTCGTGCTACAGTCCTTGTTTTAAGACTTAGTTTGCCTGAAAGTGTTTTAAAACAGTATTAAAAAAAGCCCTGTAATAAAAATACTATAAGAGCTAGCTGGTTAGGAATGAGACATCATAGCTGAATTGATGCTCTGATGTGGTCTTTGAGTGGGTGTATCTGAAAAGTCTCATTAGAAGTTGGGTATCAAAATGTCGCTCTTTTTTTTGTCTCTCTTTTCAGAAATTATTTCTCTTTAGGCTTAATTGGAGCTACATGGATCAAACAGGTTTCTCTAGTACTGTGCTCTCTGTGTGTTCAGCAGCGTTTTCCTGAGAACTGGAGCCTGTATTTGGTCGGGCTTATCTAGTGTGGGAAATAGTGAGAGAGTGTTGTGATACATCATGCTGTTTTAATGCCAAATTTTTTCACAAAAGATTTGTAGCACTGTGTTGGCAAGTGGGAAGTGGAAATTCTTACTCAGATTAATTCCAGGAGACTGATGACCAAGCAGTCTTAGACACAAAGAAGTTTATTTCCAATTTTTAAACTATGTGTTTTGCTGCTGAAGTGAGATTGAAACAGATCCACAAAAATTGCTGTCGGTAGCAACTGCTGGTTAGAAGCACAAGGTCAGTGGTCAAGTGCTTTCAGACTCTCAGGAAGTTCCAAAGGAGCCCTGACTTCCATAACTTCCGTGCTAATGTTAGATCCATCCTCTGACAACTTGGCTATAACTTGGGAAATTATATCAGTAATGCCAAAGTCTTCATGACAAACTGGGGAAACCAAAGATTTGTTATGCTCCTTGTTGGTTGTAGTCTGCACAGGATGGTTTCCTGCTACGTGCAGTTTGGAGTCTCCACGCACCATCCATCAGGTGTTTTTGTAGCAGGTCTTGGGGCTGAATAACTTGAGAACTAGGGTAGGATTTAAAGCCTTCACCACTCAGCAAAATGTGTGTGTAGGCAACCTGTGCAGGGGTTGTCCTGGAGGCAATGTTCCCAATCCAGTGGGAGAGTTGCTCCCAGGGCAAGCAGGACTGCTCTAACTAGCCCCTTCTTTGCAGTGCCAAAGAGAACTTGGGAAGTTAGTGAATGGTGGGTGAGCCCTATTAGTGAGAAGCCAGTCTTTTCTAATCAGTTCTGGCCTGCTAGAGGAGAATGCTTGCAGAAGTTGCCCTGATGCTGCTTGCTGGTGTTTGTTCCCTCCACAGAGCCTCCCTGTCCAAGGCTGTGGAGAATTCGTCTGTTACGAAATCCAGACTTCGAGGGAAGGTTTCTTTCTGCATCGTGCCTGCAGAAATTGTTTGTGATTTTCACCCCCCTGTGACACTGTTTGCCCAGCAGCCCTCCTTGTCTGGAGATATTTCCTGGTATACTTGTGATGCTTCCAGAACAATTTAAAGCTTTCAGTCCTAGCTAGACCTTCACCAGCCAGTGGAAGAAACCTTCCTGGACATCAGTGCTTCAAATATAGGAACAAGACATGTTGAAGACAGCGTTATAATGATCTGAATATAGTGCTAGAGGTAGCTCTACTGCTTGTACTTTGATCTGTTGGCAAGAAACTTTCTTTTGGTTATAACATGTTTTTTGGTTAGAGACCTTTGTTGGGAGCCTTTAAGAGCTGGTGAAAGGCTCTTAAAGACCTCTGCAGCCAGAGAAGCCTACACTTGTTATAATTAAAGTTTTTTGCCTTTGAAATGTAAGGGAAGCAGATAGTGAAGCTTTGATTTAGGATGGTGCTGCAATGTCTGGTGTCTCTTCTTGTTTCTGAAGCTGTTTCTGCTGTACTGTGTTGAGCCTGAGTGTACACGCAGAAATGCAGACGAAATTATTTTGACAATGTGTTTGCTCTTTGTCCCTGTTGAATGCCTGTTTGTCCTGTTTAAATGGATTTCAGGATCAGCCAACCTTCAGCTCTGAATTAGTCTAATAAGGCATGGTAGGTAGGGTTTAAAGGTCATTTTGCAAGCAGCTGGTTCCCTGCATATATTAGGGGGGGAAAGATTTTTTAAATAATGATGTTGGAAAGCTGTTGATTTAACTTCTCAAATACCTGTATGCTGTAAAATTTTGGCTCTTCTGCCTCTGTCCTTCAAGTGCTCTGCTTGCCCTCTGCCTGCTCATCTTTCTGTCATTTCCAATTACCTCTGCCCATTTGCCTCTGCATTACCTCCCATTCAGTTTATCAGACCATGTTTGCTGCCCAGGAGGACTGGGTTTATTTTTCTGATGAGCTCATCTGCTGGGTTACTTCTCTGAGCTGTGGAACAGCAAGCTAAGAGTTCCTTGGTTTGGGCTGTGGGTAAAGCATTATTACACTGTTCTTTTATTGGGGGACTGGGAGCTCTGAACAATCACTGCTACACTGGCAGCATTTTTCTGGCTTTTCAGGTACCTAGTTCCTTTTTCAGGATGGATTTAACACTGGTGAAAGAAGATCATGAGATTTTTTTTTTTTTTAAACCCTGAACAGGTCGAAGCATGCACAGTGATTATTCCAGTTTTCTCTCTGTGGAGTGTGTAGTTCAGTTCTGACCTGATCTAAGTGTTTCATCTGAAAATGGAAAACGTTTTTCTTCATTTGCTTGTTCCCTGGTTTCCTCTTAGAGTTTTCCAGTGAGGATGATTTCAAATGTTCTGGTGACTTATATGTTGTGGACACTGTCTTACAAACTGAAGGGAGCACCCACATATCCAGTGTCTTTGGCAGGAGGCAGTGTCCTTCTGCCAGGTTTGAGATGGTACCTTGCCATTATAGCTACTTGCAGCTGTACAGACTCCTGGATCTTCAAATCTTCTTTCTGCTTGTTTGAAGTTTCATTCACAATATATATCCTCAGAAAATCAGAGAACTGGACAAAAAGCAAGCTTAAAATTTAGGGAGTTTATAGCAGCTGCAACATTTGTTTCTCTTGCACTTAGACCAAGCTGCTGTGAAACTTTGACATTTTGTCTTATTTTCTGAAGGATGTTTCCTACTCATGACTTGCAGTTGTTCTGAGTTTATTCTCTCCTTTAGTACTGTGCAGTGCCCCAACCCAGCTACTTAAGCACTTCAGTTTCTGTCTAGGACACATTTCTTTTTCAGATGTTATATCAGCAGCATATTTTTTCTGTTGTTGAAGCCTTTCTCTGCAGTGCTCTCCTGCCTATCGTGGAAATAGATAAGTGATACAGGACTGAACTGATCTGTGGGCTCTGTCTGGCTGCCTGTAGGGGCTCAGAAAGCAATGCCCAGCTATGTGATGGGTCCCTGCTCAGCTGCTGTTTAAAAAACACTCTTACACAGGGCTCTCTTTGCTGATAGGACTGTAAACCTTGGGATTAAGGGTTGAAACTATAGTTGACAAAGTGATTATCGACATTCTTCAGGATCAGAGAGAGGTTCAGAAAAAAGGTATAAATAAACACATCTTTGCGGTGTAAACTTCAGGAAGAACTGTGCAATTTAGAGGAGTATATTGGCATAAGATTTTAAAAAATCCAAAAGTTTCTAAATATGAAAGAATTGAGGTTTTTATCTTCTGGGTGAGGCATCAGGGCGAGTTCAGTTATGTTCTTTATAACTTTACGAAAGAAGTTCTTTGACAGAATAGGAGAGTTTCTGGTTATGGATATGATACAGAGACTGATTGATCTCTCCAAAGGAGTTGGAAAGGAGACTGAATCACTGTCCATCTCAATGCCATCTTAATTCCATGTTTGAGCACTTCTGCTGTTTTCTTTTGCATGGGTGTAAGATGGGGGGAAATGTATCCTTTTGAGGCACTGGCTGCAGTTAAATACAGTGTGGTGGGAAGTTATATGGATACTTTTAATGACCTTCCAGGCTCTCTGACACTGTTTTCTCATGGATTCAGATGTGCACCAGTTTGTGACTTTGAACAAGAGTTTCCCTCTGGCCATATCAGCAGGAACTGTTCAAAGCTTTTGTCTTCAGTAGTTCTGAAGGTGGCCTACATAGGATTATCATCATTTAACAGGCTCTATAGTATTTCTGGGCTCTAGGATGTTGTCAGTACTATTTAACTTCCTGTGGCACATCAGGGTTGTATTTCGTCTCTTAGTATGAAGCCTAAGTCTGTTCGTGAGTATTTTGAGGCTCAGAAAATCTTCTCAAATCTTGTAAAAGTAGGCAGCCACTGAAAAATGTATTTAATGCTGTGATCCTGGTAGGATTCTTCCTAGCTGTGTGTACCTTGAGCTGATATGCCAAAGGCACTGTGATAGAGCTGGAGGGCACTAGAAATATTTTTGTGGATAGCTTGCGTGGCACCTTATTGTTCTGCAAAAGCCAACCTTAAAGCTTGTGGGCAGACTCCAGAGTGACCTCTCTGGAGCAGAAGCAGGTTCATTGCTGAGGGTAGACCAGGTGTAATGTTCTAATGAATTCCCTTCTTTTCAGCTTTAGCAAATGACTTGAGGCACGTGGGCTGCCACTTTGTTGAAGAAGATCAAGCGTTTTGGAAGCTATTAAATGTGAAAGTCGTACTTTGTTCTTGCTGGAGCTGATGAGGGGGCTTATGTGCACACAAAGCTATGACGTGGACTTGAAACAACAGAATGCTCTCAAGTTCCTTGTTTAATCCAGTATCAAATGTGTGCCCTCTGGGAGATGAGCAAGAGAGAGCCCAGGCTGTTTGAGACAGTTCCTAGTGCTTCCTTGTTTTGCTGAGCCTTGACATTTGCTGCAATAGAGCCCCATAAAATGCAGGAAAGTCTCTCCAATCAGGTAGGTGTATTAGCAGGTTTCTTGTACTGATGGATTAGAGCCAGGCTGTGTTCAGTAAAAGTGGATAAATAGTAAAAGGTGAGATTGTGTGCAGTGATCCCAGGTCTCCTTTCTCCAGCTGCTGCCTCCTGTCTGTTTGCTGGGAACCTTTGCACAGGCAAACAGCTTTGCTTGAGAGAACAGGCTGTGCACTATTTTCTGACACTGCCAAAGGTGGCTGACACAAAGCCGAAGAAGAGCTTCTCTCCCAGGAACTGAAATGTCAACAAAGATGTTGTGCTGCTTTACCGGGCCCTGACTTGCTTTGTATAAAAACTGAACAGATATTGGTAGGTTGGGAGCTTTGCCATATACAGAGCAGACCCTGGAGAGCAGGGCAGAGCTCTCAGAGGTGTCGTGAGTATCACTGTTCTGGGTTCATGCCAGCACTTCCCCTGAACTGGGCTCCCCCCAGTCTGTGTCTGGAGCTTTACCCTGATTAAGGAGATGGGACTCGCGTAACCGTGTTGTGCATCCATGAGCTCGGTTTCTGTCCCGCTCTCTGCTCCCTCTGAACTCGCTGGTGAGTTGCAGTGATGTTCCTCAGAAGGCACAAAGGCTCTGAAGTAATAAGTTCCTGTATACCTTGTGAAAGCAGGCAATTAGGTGGAGGGAAGGAACCCCAGCGCTGCTCGTGCAGGGGGGAATGGTATTGACTCACTCTTTATTAGACGTGAGCTTGGTCACAAAGGAACTTTGAGACATGAATCTGGAGGAGTCCAAGTGACTTCATTTGTGCTGCTCATGAAATGGCCTGTTTCCACTTGAAGCCTCTGGCTTGCCTGAATGCTTGAGATGTTGACTTCTGCTTACCACTATGATCAGCTTCCTTGGAGAGACTCAACAAGGGTGGCACTGCAACAACTGAGAAGGCGGCAGCCTGGTTTTTAGGGATTGTCCTTTGGAATATGCCTTCTCTGTCCAAGTATTGATTTCTTTCTTGCTTTTAAGAAAGGGAAACAAACCCCTTGTTGCAAGAAAGGGCTACAGAAAGCTTTCAGAACTTTATAGTTTGATCCTTTAATGCCTGTTCTCTTATTTTAGGATGAGATAAAAGATACAGTATTAGGTGTGAGCAACCTGGAAAAAGAAAAAAGCTCATGGATTTAAGGTAGCCTGTGGTCTTGCTTCCTGTACCTTTTTGTGTTGTTCAGACAAATGTTTCGTGCTTCGAAAACTTGAACTCTGGGGACCAGAGCAACTGCTGATCCTCGCTGGCCTCAGGATGTTCTCCTGCTTATCAGCAGGCAGTTGTCAGCTCCTTGGTAGCTTGTTTTTGCTGCTGCATGTTGAGGCAGGACAGTGTTTGAGATGAGGGAAGAGGAAACTTTGCTCCTATGTCCAAGGACTTGTGGGACAGAAAACTGTGTGTGAACGAAACAGCCTGAGGTCTGTCAGCTCACAGGTGGGTGCTCAGTGTGGTTGCTGTCCGCGATGTGGCTGTGATGTCTCACGGTCCTTGTTCGGACATTGGTTGTGCAGGATCAGTGACTTTTGACCATTCTTATCAGTGTCCACTGGTCATCCTTGCCCGGCTGTTATTGAGCCCACTGGGCATGACTGGCAGGAGCTTATTCCAAAGCCTGATGGAAGCGAGGTGTAGTAGTTGTGGAGTGTGGCCGTTGAAGTGGTTGTGCCAGCAGGTCTGCAGGGTGGGCTTTGGGCAGTATAGCAGGGGGTTCGTATTGAGAAAGTTTTCACAGGCCCTGTGAGTGCAGTGAGAGGCTTTGAAGCCTGGTTTCCTCTGAACTCTGCTTTCCCACAAAATCTTCAGGCATGATCCGTCAAGAAGTGTGAAATATATTCAAAATCCCACTGCTGCCTTTTTCTCACAGTCAGCAGGGTTGGGCTTTCTTCTCCAGTCTGGAGTTGTTTGCTGTTGAGAATAAGCAGTCTCTTTGCTTGTGATTCCTTACCTCTCTTTGGGACATGATGCCATCAAGAAAGCCAGCTGTTCCAATCTGAGAGCAGCCTCTGCCTTCATGCTCTCTTGTCGATTGTGTTGAATCAATGAAGTGCTGCAATACTGTAGAGAAAACGGGGTTGTGAATGACTGTATAGAAGGAATATATGGAAGAGGATTCATATCCTGCCACATAGTTCACAGTGGCTGTCTGGAACTAGGTCTGCTATAATGACAGAAATCCCTTCAGGAAAACTTGAACCCCAGGTCCAAATTCTTGCTTCATGAAATTGTGGGATCTGCAAGTTTGCACATGGAGAAGAGAGCTAGCTAATCTGAGCATCTGGGGAAGCCTGACAACAAGTCCTGGCTGCTCCTGCTAAGAAGATGGTGGCTTTGATAGGTGTTATGGAAAAAAATATTTAAAGAGGAGAAGTAAGGGAGATAATCCCTGGAGGCTAGCTGTAGCAGAAGGATAAGGTTCAAAATACTCTTCTTGTAAATTCTGCAAATTGCAATTCTGACTCCCTTAATCTCTTGAACCACTGTCTCAAATCTTTGTCAATACAGACTTGTTTCCTGTGAAGCTCAGCTTCAATGGCATCTCTGTTCAGCCAAGACAACTGCCAGGTTGTGCTTTGACTTTGGTTCCAGCTGTTCAGTGCAAAAAGCTTTCATTGCTGCTATGAAAAGCTTTTCTTAAGGGACAACATAAAGCAGGAGTGTTGTGGTGCTTGAAGGCTGAAGTAGGCGTCTTCCCTTCAGAAGAGTGTTCTAAACACAGTCATGTGGTACATTGTCATGTGGATAAAAGGTTAGAAAGGATTGTGTGTTAATCTGTAGCTGTCTGCTGTTAATCTCCCCAGCAGGTTTGGATCCAACTGATGTTTGGATCCACCAACCAGGTATGCAAGGAAATTTCTTTGGTGGCTCTGAACTGCTCCACAAGCCTCTAGGTTGCACTTGTTCATCTGGGTCCTGCCTGCTCTTCCTTGGTTCTTGCTCCATCTTTGTTCTTGCTTTACTTTCTCAGTTGGCATTTTCCTTGGCTTCATCAGTTTTGGTTTGGACTTACTGTGGTACCTGGTCCATCCTGACAGCAGGATCGTATGTTCACACCATACTGTGTATTTTACCCCAGGCAAGTTTGTGTTCTTCCTGATAATTACCTCAGAATCAACAGTTGAAGGCATTTCTTGATCTTGGCACATATTTCTCAAGTACTCCAGAAATTGTGATGAGCTTCTGGAATTGCACGTTGCAGCACTGTAAGAACCTGCCCTTCTGATTCCCGACTTGGCATTTCTTATTTGCAAGTTTATGTCTAGGTATGCACTTGATTATCTTTTTTTTTTAAACCTGTTTCCCTGAGGTTTACTGTCTGGAATTCTTCTCTTAAGCTTAAAAACACTAGAAAATTGCCAACTCTATTGTGCAGGATCTAGAAACGTGAAGGTTGTGAAACCCCCGTTTTGTCCCACTGGCACCAGAATTGAGTGCTGTATAGCACTGCCAAGTTTTCTCCATTATATTTTATTTTGTTTTCTCTTTTTTTTTTTCTTGTTGAGGTGTGCTGAATTCCAGATCACTGCAAGTGCCATGCTAGCACTGAGGTGAGTCCCCGTTAAGTCAGGACAGCTCATAGCAAATATTTGAGCTGTAGGCAAGGGTAGATTGTTCTAGAACTCTTCTCTGATGTTCTGTTCTTAAAACTCAAGCTGTGGGTATTTCACATGTATTTTAAATTATGTGTGGCTCAGTGCTATCACTGTGAGTGCATGATATCCTCCTCACCACCTAGCATGAGCAGTTCTGGCCATGTGTAGGATTTTTCTTGCAGCCTGAACAGACAAGCTAGAGATATGCTATTGTCCAGGTTTGCTACCCTCTCGTGCTCCTCCTCCCATCTCTTTTACTCACCTCTTTCTAGTCTGGACTCAGATTTTTCTTTTCCCCTCTGTCTTCATTTTTTCACCTTCTTCCTTCCAGTGTCTCTGCAGCCTCTCCCTCCCTCCTCTTCTCTCTTCTGTCCCCTTGGTTTGCATTCCTTTCATTCTACAACCTATATTGGAGCTGACACCAGGCTGCCTATTCCCTGCAGCACTGAACTGGCGGTTTGGAAAGAGGATGCTGCAGTTCCCTCAAGGGGCAAGACAGAGTTCAGTGTCTGTCTTATTTTTAAATATGCATCTGAACACGGCTGATCGGAGGAGCAAAAGAAATCTTTGGGTTCTGAGCACTGGAAGCTCATAAGGACATAGTGCAATCCTCTGCATCCCCCTGCACTCACTGAACATGAAAGCTGCCTAGCACAGGGTCGTTTGACTGCAGGAAAGACAGCTAAGATTCAGATACTCCACGGAAGGAGGGTAGAAAGGTGTGGGTGCTTTGTAAGCCTCACACCTTGTTTTTCTGCTTCAGGTTCTTTTTCATCCTGTCAGATTCATGCACTTTTTTTAACCCTGAAGGATCCCAATGTACATTACCCAGCTATACATCAGCCTCGCAGGATGCTGTTTGCCCTGGGCAAGTGTAAGACTGGCTGACCATCAAGTTGGTATGGTGAGGGGACAAGCTGGGATATCCCAGTTTCACGTTCTTACCACAATTAGTGCCATGGAAAGGTACCAGAGATGGATCTGCAGGTTTCTCAGTATGAGTAGCAGCTCTGCTAAGGCAGGTCATGTACCCAGCTGATGAATTTCCTAAATGGTTTTGCTGTGCCGCTCTGGCTGCTGGCATCTGTTCAGGCAGCACAGTGATGTAGTCACCTAAAGGGCAAAAAAAAAAAGGCAGGTGCTTACTGGTCCAACAGCTCCTGCCAGCAGATAAGGATCAGAAGTGAAGGAGAGCATATTGAATTAAAGCTGCAATCATAATTTTAGTTTAGACAAAATGTATGTAGTTTGGCAGAATACCAGGGTCCTGACTCTTGTAAAAGTGTGTCACAGGGTCCTTTGGGATCTTGGGAAGGTCAAGATCTCTATTGGAAACCTTCTGTTAACTGTGTTCCTTTCTGTGGCACAGGCCACTTTACTTTGGCGTGGGCACAAGGTAAGAACTATTCCTTTCTGCAGCGTGTTGGACATTTCTGATCCTTCAAGTGGTCAAACCTGGTCTAAAAGAGGACAAGGTGATTGCAGCAAGTAGTATGGGGGAGGCTGCAGGCCCATCTTCATGTTTTCTTTTAATATCATTGACTAGTGAGCAACCTAACCCATCAGCAGCCTAACCCATCACAGGAGGTACCTGTGCATCAGGACCCAAAACGAGTACATTGATGTCTAGAGTAGGTTGAAGTAGGCTCTACTCTGAACAGAGAAGAAACATACAGGTTAAGGTGGCTACATCTTAGTTCTCCAGCAATGCTGTAATCATCCTGGAAAAACAAATTCTTCTGAATGGAGAAAAGTCCTCCTGTTAGGACGATCTCAGTCTTTATGCTGTCTAATTTCTTTCTTTGACTTGAAGGAAAAAGGAGTAGTTAAGACTTTCTAGTTTCAGGCTGGTGAAATATGTATGAATGATAGAAGAATTGACTGCTGGGGTGGATGAATTTGGCCTTCTGTTCTGATTCTGCCTTTTTTTTGCCAAAGGATCCATGTTTTTGGACTCTGAGGTATGTTCAGTTGCTGTCCTTGTAACAGTTTGTGTGGTATTTGTGTGGAAGAGGTTGTGCATTTGAAGTGGGTGAGGAACGGAAACAAGAGCTGGCACTCTACGGCTGATTTCTTCTCTGCGGTGCTGCATATTCAGTTGTCAGTTTTTCTCTACTTTCCGAAAATTTTTTACTTCTTGTTTTAGAATAGCTAGTGGAAAAAGAGGATCCATTGCCTACAAGGATTGCTGGAGCCAAGTGGCAGATAAATCTTACCTGGTTGTGTTCTTTCAGCTCCTCCCTGCCCTGGACATGACTCTGCTGGAGTTGTGGATCCCCTGGATATGTCTGTGTACCCAGTCCTGATCAGCAGCATTGTGTACACCATGGCTTACTCACTGCAGTCCTGACTGGCATTATTATTTCAGCTAGACCTTTCCCAAATAGTAAAGCTACTCATTACAGACTCTTTTTTTTTTTTTCCTTCTGAAAAATTACATATCACCACATTCTCACCAGAGCAAGGTTGTGTGTATGGGGGAGCCCTGGATAACAGAGTACTAAACCCACCTGGACTGGCTGCTCTGATTGCACCAGTTCCTGCAGCCACTGAGGCTGTGGTGTCAGTGCTGGGAGAATCCCTAGGGAAAGCAAACAAACTGTTACAACAATTCTGGCATGATCCTATGTGACCTTGCTTTTGCTATTGTAGGGAACAGTTTCCAGAAAAGCAGTAGAAAGGACATGCCCGAAGTTGCTTTAATGTGTAACTTTGAGTATTCAGGATTTGACCCCCAGTCCCTCGAGGTAAAAGGCTGCTGTGTTAACCCCACCTCTTCATCTCTTGCCAAGTCTGAAAATCCAGGTTCTTAAGAGGAGCTGTTACTTGTGTGACCTTCATGCGTGAAACAGTTTCTCTTTTAAAATATGTTTTCTCCTTTATCAGTTATTCATTGAACAGTCTCTTTGCATCTGTAGAATTTTGAAGAGTAGCTATTATTTTACCATTTTAATTTTCCCAGCTGTTCAAATAATTGTTTTAACCTCTCAGTGCCTGGATGTGCTTTTCACATCCTGGTTGCTCTGCATTGTATTTCTTCGGTTTCTTGTTTTAAATTACCAACAGTGTTTTCCCTATTTCAAATAGTTACTCAGTGACTTTTTTCTCTATAGCTTTAAGTCTACATTGGTCTGAACAACAGTGACAAGAAGACAATTGTGAACTTTCACTTTGTGATATTGGGCTCTCACATCCTATTCTGGGCGGTTTTTTTGTAGTTGCTGTTCTACCCACACCCCCAAGAGGACTTAAAGATCCCATTGCAACCAGAACAAACTGTTCTGAAAGGTCTTGCCAGTGGCTTCTCTGGGGTTGCATTTCATTGTATATGGGGAAGGGGCTCTGACGGAGGCAACGAAACCATCACAGAATACATTATCTTCCTGCAGCTTTACAGGTGTTAAAGTCAAAGCATTGAATATGATAGTGGTTTCTTCACCCTGGAGGCAAGGCTGTGACAGCCGAGGACAAGGCAGAGCTTCCTGCTGATCTGGCAGAGGTGGCTAATTGAGCTGAGGCACTCAGTATCAGTGTGGTATTCCCAGCCTAGGGGGATGCTCAAAGGAGGAGGGATGCATCTTGTGTCCTATCTGGGACAAAACACTTCCATGTGGGAGTACCTCCAGAGCAGTGGTGTCTCATTTCATAGCTTCAGTTTTCTTTTTTATATATATACATACATATATATTTTTATTTTATCTTCAATGAACATTGTTTTTCTTGAGTATGTCTTTAATTGTCTTGCCATAGAGACAGACGTGGAATTTGAAAATAAGTAATTATATTGTGATACTGTGGACACATTGCTGTAGCTTCTCTTGCGTGCTCTTCTCACGTGTTCCAAAAGTTGCAAAAGGTGATTTATAATTCATCAAACTAAGCGTAAAACATCTGACTGCAAAACCTATCAATCTGATCCCATCTCTTTCCAGCCCTTTAATTAGGGAAGCCCTGCTGAAAAATGTACCCATCAGCTACTGAGAAATGGTGCATTCCTGGACCCTCGGTATAGATCTTGAGTTATCCAGGTGCCAAAATGCTGTCAGAACTGACAGATCTTAGAAAATACACCCACAGGCAGAACATTATCCATTATACTAGCACTGAGCAGTGGGCAGTAAGGAAAAATCAGCAGAGAATGTGTCTTTATCAACTTTAATTGGCTTTTCCCGTTGATAAAAATCAGTATATCTGGCAAGGAAGAGAACCTATCTAGCAGTTTGATTTTTCCATCCCAGAGCTGAAGGGTGCAGTCCATCTCCACTGACATGTGATGTGGACTTGTCTCAGCACAGTTCCTGGCAGTGCAGTGGAATCCACAGCTCATGGAGAAAGCTGCCAGTCTGTCCTCGGTGAGTGACCATGCTTAAACAAGCGTGAAGAATGAATTACTCTGGTTAAGTTGGATTTCATCTGTGCTCTCTAGTTGTTCAAAATTTACTTCAGACAGAGCCAAACTTAGTTAAACTTTTCTTTGGGTTTTGGCTTGTAAGTGCTCCTGGAATACAGCTGGCTGGGCTGTGAAATCAAGGATCTTGGGCAATGGGTATGCTGATAGGAAAAGGAGAGAACAGCCAAAGGAAGCAGAAACTTTGCTGGAGCTACAGGAAATAGCGCATGCAGAGGTTTGGGGAACAGAACAAGCTTCTTTTGAGTCATTTGGCACTGCAGGTTTTCATGTAGCTTTACATCAAAGGCAAAGGAGACAGCAACTGTATGAATTTCTCCTGGGAAGGCTGTTTTGACACCTTGTTGCAGCATCTTACATTTACCGAACTATGTAAAATGTTTCAGTTTTTCCTCGGTGCTGCATGTGTCTATTGAGATTAGATTTATGACAGTTTTACTGGAGTAAATAATACAGTAAAAGTTATTGCAAATCTATTATTATACTATTTTTTCCCAGTTGATTAGTGAGAACTACTGATTTCTATATTTGTAATCAATTTGGAAACATGTATCACTTCCCTTGCTAAATTCTGCAGTGTTTCTGAGCGTGGTTTTATTTTGAGTTTCTATTCTGCCGAGTCAAGCTTCTCTATTTCTGTAAATACTAGTGAACAGAAGTACATCCGCTCACAACAGACAGGTCAGTAAGTGAACTTCACTACAAAAGTTTCCTTCCCACAGTCCCTGGTGGTCTTAAAAACAGAATGTAAGACCATCACAGAATTGCAATCCTATAAATATCAGTTTAACCCTTTTATTTAAAACTCTTAAAAAAAAAATGTTGTAAAGGTTTGTTGTTACAACGAACAAAGGAGCAGTCCTTTGTCCAAAGCCTGCTCCGTAGGGAACCGTACTGCTGTTGGCGCAGATCACCGTGATTGTTTGGAAAGTACCTTCTGAGCTGTGGCAGAACAAGTCTGCATTCTGGAAAATCTTATCACCTCATCAAATGGGCAGCATTGAGAAGGGAGAGTGCCGGAGTGGGGCAGGGTATGTACCAGGGCTCTTTGCTGGCAAAGCTCCAGTTTGCCTCCATGCACGCTCCGACTGCAGCGTAGGCTTCCCAGTCACGAGCAGGCTCTGCCCTTGCAGAGGTTGGTGCAGTGCCCAGCACAGTAGGTTCCCTGTCAGGATAAAACTCTGGAGCCTGCACTGTACAAGCTTTAAGAATATGCTGGCCCTTATGGGAAAAAAAGTGTTGATTGTGTGGTTTTTCATTTTTTATTTCTGCTTATCATATGGCTGGGAGAGACATAGTAACTTCTTGTGTTCAGAAGGTTTCTTCAGAAACTTGAAGCAAGTGGGAAGGGGGATAACAAAGTCTATTCTGTTCCTCTAATTCAATCTGCCTATTTACAAGCCCAGCTTGTCACGTATGTTATCACTGTTCTTTGCAGCAAGAGAAAGACTGAAGCTTTAAAATACTTCTATATTATAAAATATAAATCCACGTGAATAGCCTAAAACATAATGTGTGTGGTTTCCATGGATGCTGACCATACTTGCAGTCAGGGCAGTTTTGGTGTGTTGCTCCAAGTGCCACAGCAGTTTTACCAGGATGCAATATTCTTGCTTGCTGGCCCTAAACTCTGGTGGTGTTGCTGTCTGCTGTCAAACAGCTGTCTCATGCCTGTGTGAAAGGAGGGATTCCTTCGTGTGTGGCTTGAAGAGGTGGGAAAGAGCTGTAAGATTTATTACGTACTAAAAAATAATGATTCCTGATGAAATGAAACTGCGTAAAGAGATCAGGATTTTGACATCCTGTTTTGACGCGGCAAAATGCTTCTTTGGTGGCCTAGAGTTACCAAAGGTAGCTATCCTGGCTTCTCAGTCTGCCAAGTGCACAGTGTAAACGCGGACAGGCAGTGCTTGGCTCTGGCTCCATGTCAATCACTCCCTAAATGCCTGATGGCACCTGAGTTGACCAGCTCCTCCTGTTTAAAAGCAAGGCTGCACAATTTTTCTATTTTTCTAAACCATTTGCTCTCTTTAATTGAGCACTGGGAGCCATTGTGTGCGTAGTGCTGCAGGATTCTTGTTGTGTAAGGGCCTTGATAAATATGTATTGTGTTGTCAAGTGTTTGTAGCTACTCTGCAGGTAGTGGTGGAGGAGCGAGCTGGATACGGTTAAGAGTCCTTGTGTCTCCAGGGTCAACAAAAACAAGATGGCACAGAGGATTGTGGGAAATGGAGCCAGGATAGCTGCCTTCAGCATCACCTGCTAATAAACCAGCTATTTATAGATCAGCTGAGGCTTTGTCAACTAGATTGTTAAATTAATATTTACATACTGTCTTCATTGTCTTTCACTGAAAAATCTCATTTGCATTAGTTCTTGAACAGAAGTGGGGCTTCCTGTGCTCCAGATACACAGGTGTGTTTGATCTCAGTCCGTGGCTTGCCGTGTGTGTGCGAAGCCATTCCTGATAGATTCTTGCCTTGCAAATCCTCTTCTCCCTGTAGCAGCGTTTTCCCATCTTTCTGTGCCTCTCATTTATTGCAGGAAAGCTCACCTTTGTTCCCAAATGTCCGCAACTCATCATGAGGCTGATCTCGCTAGAGAGAGAGATGAGCAGCATTTCTGCATAGCAATTCCTAGTTA
Source organism: Pseudotriccus pelzelni (assembly GCA_035584735.1). Taxonomy (NCBI): domain Eukaryota; kingdom Metazoa; phylum Chordata; class Aves; order Passeriformes; family Tyrannidae; genus Pseudotriccus; species Pseudotriccus pelzelni. The sequence goes on along the minus strand of JAWMRA010000023.1, from coordinate 11,168,688 downwards.
ATCTCTGCCTCTCAGAGAGAGACTTGAATTGTTGATGGCTTGTGGGTAATTTAATAACTAGCAAACAAATAAGATGTGTAGATTGCAGCAACTTAGCCCAGATGCAAAATCCCCATCCCTATTTGCATCTGTTTGAATGAATTTTGTTATAAAGGTTTGCTTTTTTACATTTTAGCACCAGTGAAACAGCAGTGAGAGGAGTCGCTGCTCAGCGAAGCCGTGTTGATCACAGCAGGCTCCACACCTGGCTAAGCAGTTTCAATCCCCTGTGCGTGCGTGTGTGTTTCTGTGTGCCTTTCAAAAGGGGAGAGTAATCTACTTGCTAGACGTGTGTGTCTCTCGCAGTCCTTGGGCGACCTTGAACAGTCATTTAACTTGTGTTTGTTTGCCCATCTCTACCTGGGCAGATATTACTTCTGTGGTTTGGAGTGTTGAGGTTGAATGGATGTCTCAGATTCGTTATGGATGAAAAGTGATACTGAAATGTAAGGTATTCATAGCGTCTCTTCAGACAGCTGATTGGAGTTCAGATTCACCTTCCTGTCTTTCTGTTCCTTGCTTCAAAGCCATTTGGACACTTGGATTGTGCAGGAAGTCGGAAGGCAGTAATAGCAGGGCTGTGATGCAGACAGGTGTCACAGCCTTCTCTCAGCTTCACTTCTTAGCACTCGCAAAGCTGTTGATAAGGTGCTGTTATGCTGGTATTGTGTTATTCTTAATCTGTCTTTGGCCTGCAAAGGGTCTGTCAGCATCCGTTTCTCTGACACCTCAGCAGGCTCTCTGGGCACCTCATTACTCTTTGGGAAGAGAGCATTGCAATCCTGTTACTCCGTCCGCAGAGAGCAGAGCTCATCTGCCAGTGCCAGCCTGGTTACTGTAAGCTTAGAGCTCAGTGTGGGTTGCAGTTTATCTCTCCAGGTACATTAGGCACATAATACCACAACAGTAATACAATATCTGCTGAAACCATTCACCTTCTTTTTGTTCTTTTTAAGGTAGCAGAGCCTCAGGTTCCTCCCCTTCAAAGTATCTCTTCTCTTGGCTCACAGGAGAGGGAGTGGGACAGGCCAGCTGTGGACATGGGACTGGGAAACCTGGAAGTCGGTTTCTTGGCACACCAATTCCAGTGACTTGGCTGTGCTCATTTCTCCACTGCCTCTTCCATTTTAACTTTAATCCTTGCTGAAGGCAGCACCTGATTCTTACATTTTCAGATCTACCAGGTTTTTCTGCCTTCTGCTGCTATTCAGGGGAGATGGGCGGGGAGGGGGGGCTTGTGGTTTTCTGCAAAATGTCAAGGTCTCTTCCTGGAATGCTGACAGCATAGGTGTTTTATATGTACACGGGCTATCGGGATGAGACATTCTTGCTCAGAAACATTGGCTTAGACAGACAGACATTCCTCCTGCCACAGAGAGACAGGCAGGCTCACTGTTGCCAAGCCTTGAAATATCTGGCATGTTTTCTACTGCCCTAGTTTTGTGGAGTTGTACCTGAAGTTTTACAAGTACATGAGAATCTTAGTTCTGTGTTTTTACTGAAAAAATAAAAATGAAAGGAATAAAGTGAAATAATCTAACTGTGCTGCCTAGACAGCAGTTGTATGAGAACGTGACTCAGTTGCTTAAAACCAGAAGACAAATGAAATAAGCCCCATGCATTTCTAAACAGTTTTACAAGTCAACCTTGTGGTTTTGGGGGAGTTTCTGACTTTTCTCTTGGGTTTTCAATATGTGAAGAGTGTGCAGCATGCCTTGTTTTCTTGAGTGAAGGGATATTTGCAGCTCTGTAAGAGTTCACACATCTGCAGTATCCCCTGCAAGCAATAATGAACTGACCAAAACAATCAGTCTCCCCAAATTAGAAGAGCCCTGCATTTTTCGAATTTCGTTTGCATTCTCATTTGTGCTTTTCCAGTTGTTCCGCTTTTCAAGCCTTTGTCTAAAACAGGACAATCTCAGGCTCTTTAGTTTCAAGTGGAAGCCAAGATTTCCTGTAAGTACGTGATTCAGGGTAGTGTTGCTTTGGCATTTTCACAATTATGTCATATATCATCACACTTCCCTCAGAGCCGGCAACACCGTTTACGCAGAGATGAACGTAATTATTCACAGAGGGGCCCTGTTGGAGCTTCAGACTCCCTGGCTGATGTATAGAGGAGGCCAACTGGCTCTGCAGGTCTGTATCTCTGTCTTTCATAGGCTCACAGCAACATGCAGCTGCCTGCACGCTTTCATGTTGCTTCTAAAGGCAGCAGCCGAGGCACGTGTTCCTGAAATCACCGATGAATTCGTAGGCACCCGCTCGCACCTCTGCATCGCCTGAGCGGAGGGACACATGCAGTCAGACTCCTACAACAGAAAGGTTTCCAATAAAGCTGAAACACAGAGGTATTGTTTGTCCAACCACTGGCAAATGCACAGAGCCATTGTGTGGGTCCTGAAAGCCTGGGCGCTTTATTCTCTGCAGACTGAATGGCAGCCGCGGGTAATAATAACACAAGATTTAAAAAGCCAACATTATAGGGGCATTTACAACCCGCTGAGAGAGTGAAATCTCAGCAAGGCTGAACTGTGTCTCTAGTGATCCTACGTTTTTACTGCCTGATACGGAAATGATGGGCAGCTCTGGAGAAATGGCCACCACAGAGCAGATGAAAGGGGAGCAGGTTGGCTGCTCGAGCGGCAGTAAGTAAGGAGGGACAAATGGAAAAGCTGCCTGCAAATCAAGTGACCAGCCTGCCCCTCCCTGTGCTGGGTGAGCTGGCGGGTGTGTATGTGTGCTTGCACGCCTGTTTCTTTCCCAGGCTGGCATCAGTGGGGGCAGGCTTGGTTTGCATAATTCCGAGGCTTGGAGGCCTTTGGTCAGCATCATCTGGGTTGGTGCTTTGGTAGCTGTGAGCAGATCCACTCAGGACCATTTGTGTGTGAGAAGGTAGCTGGGAACTGACTGTGGAAAAGAGAGGGTGGGATTAGCCTTCTGCCTTCTGAAAGCAGGCAGTCTTTCTGTGAAATTAAAGTTTGGGAGACAATAAGAATTGAGCTTCCTTAATGCAAGTCTCAGTTTTAAGTCACAGTAATGACAACTGCCTTACACAATTTAAGCTGAATTGACACCACCTTACGCATGGAATTTTATTATTTTCAAAACAAAGAAAACCTCACCCCCCCAAAAAAGAGACATTTTTTAAGGAACAGTTCCTTATCTTAAAAATCAAGTGCTGGTCCTCACAAATCTTTAACATAAATGTCTTATGAAGTTCTTGGTGTACATGTAACTACCTGAACAGCTTTATGAGACCCAGGTTTTTGCTGCACACAGATGGAAGTTGTATTTGGTAAGCTGGAGGCAGAGTACCAGCTTGTAGCAAGATCCTCTCAGGATATGCCCAGACTTCAGGATAATGATGACATATCAAACCAGCCCTAACCTTGCTAGCCTTGAGTATTACCATCAGGCTAACCCTGGCAGTGCTGAGCCACAGGAATATGCACCCAACTGTTCGGGCAGGTTGTGCAGCTCTCTGCTACTCAGCAGGTTTCTGAGGCAGCATCTTACAGATGTGACCTTGGTCTTTTGCATTAAAGATGCGCTGAGTGAAATGGTGGGAGATATTTTAAGGTAGTAAAACATGTTTTTTGCTACATGGCTAGGGCAGGTACTTTTCCTTTCTAAAAACATTCTCATCTGCTTAAGTCTCTTGCTTTGCTTCTGCCAGGCAGCATGGCATGGAAATTGCTGGGCCCTGGGTGCTGTTTCTTGTGTGGGACATTATGGGGATTCAGAAATCTAGACTGCTTCACGGATTCATTTACTTGGATTAATGAATCTGTCTCTGCCTCTGTTTCCCCAAGAGTAATGTGAAGTTACTTACGTCAGAGGGATTTATGAGCTTCTTTCTATATTGGCCATTTTGCGGAGTGAAATTCAGCTCAGAGGGTTTTGCAGAAGGACAAAGTATTTAAGTTTGTTCTGTTCTAATCCTGGTTACAGAAAATTGGCAAGTTCCTGCTTAAAGTCTCTTTAAACACAAAATATAAATACCCTTTGATTTTTATTTTTTTTGTCCTTCTCTTTCTCTCTTCCCTTCTCTTTCTCTCTCTTTTTCCTTCCTTTATGTGTTTTGTTTTTATTTTAAATGTTACCTGTCTCAAACTGCACATTGTTCAGGTTGGAACCTGAAGGCTCCTCTGTGCTGGCGCAGATTTGCAGAAGGCAGCTGTGGGCTTGCTTTGTTTCCACAGGTTGCAAGTGTGAAATGAAATGTGTGTTAGTGGTAAGGTCTTTGTGGGAAGAGAGTGTAAAGAGCTATTGAGTGACAGGAGAAAAGAATGATCTAGGAGGAAGGAAGAGAGAATGTAGATAAAACTAAATATGCTGCTTGCTTTTTACCAGAACCTTTGTAGGAGAAGCATGAACGTGTTCCCAGTCCAGAGCTCCTTCGTCTCTCCCTCCCTCCCTTTTTTTCCTCTCTCACCCTCTGGGGCTGTTGTTTTAGGATGAGTTGGTTCCAAATAGACAATACTTTTCAAGCAGATAAACAGACACCTAAGCAGCTGCACTGGTATCTATCATGAACAGACATGCTGCACAGTGAGGGAAATTACAAGATGGGACCAGCATCATTTGTCATATTATAAAAAAATATAAAAGCTCCCCCTCTACTTGAGCAGCATCCATAAGACAAGTGAACAGCACACTTAAAAACTGTCATTTTCTTTTCCAGTCTCTTAATAAGTTTTCAAATGCTCCTGTTAAACATTCCACCTTTAGGTCCTCTGTAAAGAATGTGCTTTAGACAGAAGCAGGTCTCTGTCCTGACACAGATGCAGGACTATAAATTTGCAGAGGAGGCGATAGGAGATAATTATTTAGAAGGCTGTTGTGTCTTATTGCAGCATCTGGTATTCTACTGGTGTGTCCTCTGAGGAGGGAAAGGGACAGGACGGAGCTAGAGAAGTGCTGAGCTTGTTTTTCACTTGGCAAAGGTTTTTAATCTTGAAAGAAGGATTTGGAGTTTACGAAGGAGGCGGCACTGAGAAATCAAGATGCATCTCCCAGTGCTCACCGTTCTCTCTTTATTTGCTCCGGTCCATGTGTCAGGTTGTAGGGCATCTTATCTGCTGTTCCTTTAATTGCACTGGTTGTGTTGGGCGCTGATGGGCAGCTGCTCAGAACAGATCCCTCCTGCTGAAGGGCTCACTGCAATGGTGCTTGAGCTTGCAGCTTCCCAGAGGTGCTGCTGGGTGTGCCTGTGGTTGGGCATCCGTATCTAATCGCATAACCCAGCGTCTCCGTGGCCTCCCAGTCTGTCCGCAGCCTCCCCGTTCCGGTCCGTGTGTCGTTCCCGGCGGACACCCAACCTTCTCCAGCCCGGATTGCAGATTCCCTATCCAGTGCTTCCCTGCTCCTTGATCTTGTAAAAGGGGAGTGGCACAGTGAAATGTTTGGAGTTTTTTGGGTGACTACTGAAACCTCTATCCAAGGGGTGCGGCTGAGTCATTTGACTGTCTCGGTTCAGGTCATTAACATTTCAAAAGGGCTGTTAATTCTCTGTCTGGTTGCCTGAACTTGGTACAGGGTTGTCTAATTGGAGCGTGGGGGGGCCCAGCCAACCAGACTTCTTTTCCTTGTGATCTAATCGGATCTTGCAGCTCCTGGGACCAGATACTTCAAGATACTCAAAGATTGGAAAAGTTAGACATATAATTAATTCTTTAAAATCTGATACTCAAATACTGTAAATGCTTAGTCAGCAATAAGGTTGTGGTGCAAAAGAGCTCAATGCTGAGTCAAACGGGCTGACTGCTAAAATAGATGACAGTTTCTGGTTTGTAACCTGGGCAGTGGAGATAGTCTCCCAAAACAGTTTTTTCTTTCTCTTTTTAGTTTTACCTGTAAGTGCCTGTAGTCTTTGGGAGGTGTTTCACGAAAACGGGTAGAAGTTATATCCCACATCTGTCTGCAAACAGACCTGAGAATTCCCGATTTTTCTCTTGGCTCTATTGTTGCTGATTTTTGCCTCTTCAGCCAGAAGGAAAGGAGAGCGACATCTACACCCATACGGGCGAGATGAATACAGCTATCACACAAATAAAATTACTGGCTGCCGTGTAGCAACAGCTTAATGAAAATGTGAAGTGTTAAACAAATAAAGCCAGTCAAGCTCATAATACTTCTGCGTGGAATTTCACTGAGCAAAATTTCACTGAATCACTGAGCAAAAATAGAATTAGGCATAGAAAAAGGATATCTGGAGAAGTCTCTGCCTGCCTCTGTGCTTGGTGTATAAAGCTGGACTAAACAGGAGCGAGCCATACCTTAGAAGTGGACATGATATGCTGACCTGAAGAAGAATTCTCTTTATTCAGAGCAGGAGCCTGCTAAAGCAAGGCAGAAAGGGACAAGATAAAGCAACAGATTTCCACGGAAGCCTAAATGCAAATTGTCCAGAGGAATGGATAAGAACTGAATTTTTGCATTTCTTTAGCATCTTCTCCTGGTGAATAATTATCATACCTCTGTGTGGTTGGTAAGTAGTATTACTCTTAGGTACAGAAAGGGAAACTGAGATGAGGATTTATCTACAGCTGCCGGGAGAATTTGGGAAGTGACTGACAATGGAGCCTAGGACTGTCTCATGCCCTCCAGGCAGTGCTGACCTTCCTGTAGCATGGGAAAACTGCAGGGTTTAGTAACACTGGCAAGCAGCTGATAAAATCAGCAGGATGGGAGTTTAACAACCATTGCTGAGGTCCCATCTCAGAGCACAGTGCCATAGCTGAGGTGTTGTGAAGTGTTTTTAGCAGTTCTTTCTACTTTAACCTATCTTCATGAAAATTCCTGGAGTTAAAAACATGCTCTTTAGGACTAGTGCAGGTTAGTCATGCATTCCAGGATGAGATCTGGAAAGGCAAAATGCAGTATGTAAATCTGGAATCAGCTTGTGAAGAAGCCCTGCAGCCAAAGAGTGCTGTATTTGCTTCCAAACAAAATTACATCCTCTCTCCCTGGCTTCTCCCATCTCTCTCTGTGTGGCTGTGAACAGTCAATGGATGTGATGATCCCTTGGAGTTGGGAGGACAACTGGAGTTGCTTCTTCTATCTCCTATCTCTCATTTCCTCCACCCCCACCCTGATGGCTTTTCTTCACAACAAACCATGTCTCAGCTAGCCTTGGTCTCAGGTTGTGCGAAGTCACTGGTGTATTGGAGGTGTTTTGTGTCTGGGTCACGCAAAGCTTTAATGCGCTGTGGAATTAGAAATGTTCTAGGAGTTTGTATTCTAAGCACCTTTATTTTTCTGGGTGACCTTGTGAAATTTCCTTGCACCAGGCCTGTATCTTGCCATCCTGCTGCCTTGATCTAATTTGTTTTCTTGTGTATGTTGCTGACATCCAGTGAAGTGTAATTTGTTTGAGAAGTGGCACTTATAACAAGGATCCCGCTAGTAATCCCTGCATTGAATCCCTATATACACAATGTTCCAGGAATAATTAAAGTCACAAACTTCAATCTTGAGGGATGCACAGGGGAAACCTATCCTGAAATGAGGCTTGGCATTTTCTACTTCCAGTGCTTTTTAGCACTATAGGATTTGCTATTTTTGTTCCAGGACTGAAGTAGATTTAAGAGGAAGTCTGACATCCTGAATTTATATGTCCTAACAACAGTGTTCATCAGTCAGTCTTCTTACTATGTCCTTTCTCTACCCCTTCTCTCTATTAATTTTCCTCAATAGTCTGCAGGGATCATTTGCCAGCCTGATTCAAATTCTTGCACTTCCCTGGCATCTTGTTTTATAACATCTTGCATCATGTACTTTCCATTTCTGTAATCCATTTAATCCAAGATACTGAAATGGCTTTGCAGGTATTTATTGCATTTCTTTCTTCCTCGTGTAAGGAGGTAACAGGTCATTTATACAACTTAATCCAAAGTCTCTTGGCTTCTGGGGTTATTTTTTTCTTTTTATTTTCCCACTGATTATCCTGGAGGCTGGTAGCAAGAGCAGGAGTGACAGTATGGAGAAGTTGCATGTATTTGTGTCTAGTGTTTCCTTATGTTGTGCCCAGAGCATGGCTTGGCAGTTCAGCAGTTAAACCCCTGCAGCCACTGTCCCCCAGCAATAATACTACTGTTGCCTGTCCTTAATTTTTGGAAGCGTTGGGCTTAGGGTTGGAAATAATGAAATGCTGTTGCATCAGTAAGTGGTTTTCCATTCCTTTTGGCTCTGGAAAGGGATATTCACAGTTGGGTGAAGTTCATTTTAATCCTCACAAGACCAGAGCTGGATTTGTACAAGTTGTCATTGTTCTGCTTTAGAAACACTCTGTGCCTTCTGGATCCCTTTATCCCTCCCAGGGGCTAATCCACAAGCTTGCAAAACACTCAGGGTACTCCAGTTGCAGGATGGAGGGGCAGTCAGTGTTACCCCTTTCTCCTCCTGCATTGCCTTCTCTCCATTGTTCCAGAAAGGCACGGTAGTGTTTGTAGCACACACGTCCTGATGTGTATGTGGGATGTAATTATCTTCCCCTGAGGTAGAGTCATTATGGTCGCTGTAAAGAGAGAGGGTCATACTCCTAATGGGAAATGATTTTAAAGCAATCTTGACCAAGTCTAGTGGAGCCATTTCAGAGCACTTAAGACTCAGCCAGTCCTTCATGGCACTTGTGATATGTCCATTTTATGCGGTGAGAGGCAATGGGACTAACGCTTGTCGAGGGATAAAGAAAATCTATGATAAACTGAGCACTGGCTTTGGGCAAGTGTTGTGTGTTGCCACAGGGGAAAGGCACCGACAGAGCCCAGTCTTGATTATTATTGTTCTTGATACTGATTTGGAAAAACGCAATGCGCTTGCAGAAGCAATAAGCCAGAAGTTGTGAAATCTGCCACCTTGGGCTTCCTGTGCTACAAGAGCTGCCCCTGTGCCCCCAGGCTTGATTCCTGCAGAAGCAAGAGGATTGTTCCCATTTCCCAGGCAGGTGGCTGGGCGGCAGATAGTGGCACAGTCCCCAGATCACTGGTGGATGTACTAGTGGTTTGCCTGGGAAGTTCGGGCTTCAAAAACATACTGTCTTACAGGGCAGATTTGGTCAGAGGTTGTTTAATAGCAAATACTACTTTGTGTTATAAGATGTCAGAGAAAGACTTCAGCATGCTTTGGCATGTGCTAGGGTTGTGCTCAGTAGTGAGGTGAGGTGAGGTGAGGTGAAGGGCTTTGTCAGAGCTGATGGAAGGTGTCAGTCAGCAGTCGTAGGTCATATTGAGGGGCACTGGCAGGTCTGTTGGGATGAGCCCAGGACTAAAAAGCAAACACCACTTCACATAAGCGATTTTCTGTATTTCAGTTCTTTACAGAAGCACAATAGCCCAGGCTGTGCAGGTTAGCAAAGCTGCAAGGTGGTACCCAGGAGAGCAAAAATAACTAGTAGTGAAATGCTCCATGTCTGATTTTCATCCTTTGAGCTCCTCTGTAATGTTATCGGAAAACAAAAATTGTTTAAATAATGGAACAGACCCGATGAAATTGTGCAGTGATGCAGAAGGGATGAGGAAGGGTTATTTCCTTTCTTTCCATTACTTTTCTCCTCCTGCCTTGCCTCCCAAACGTGGGTGGAATCTGCATGTCAGGCAGCAGCAACATCAGCCTGGCCTGGTAGCTTTTCTTAATGGCAAGCATGAGATTAAATGCAATTAACATTGATTGAACAAAAACTGCCCTCACTTTGTATGTGGATTAATTAACAGCCATCCTTTCAGCAGTGGCCCTTTGTAGAGCCGTGTTTGTTCCTCCTGGCCCTGGTATTTTCTAGCTCATGTCCAAAATCAAAAGCACTGAGCCTGTTCCCCACTGTGACGTCTGGGGCTACCGGCTCAGCAGGGAGAGGCAGGCCCCCAGCCGGGATGATTTTTTGTGCAGTCTTGTAACTGCAGAGCTGCTCAGTCAGTGGCAAAATATTTCCTGTTAAGCAAGGCTAATGACAGGAGCTCTCTGCGAGTTAGAACAATGATCAGAACAATTGTCTGGAGGAAATCAATGTTATAATGCATGAACAAACAGGTGAGTCTCAGAACAGCTGGAGATTAGTTGTGCTGGTAAATAACTTTGTATTCGGATGATGCAGAGCTATGGGGAGGTGTCAAGGCAGAGCAAAGCAAGCAATGTCGGCTCTTTTGAGTGGAAGAAAAGGGAGGAGGAAACCAGAAAGACTGTTTCTGTTCCTTACACTCTGTTGTTGGGGTATGTAGACCAGAGGACTTCCACGTGAAAGCACTTTCCGGGGTGTTCTGACAATGCGTCTGGTGAGTTTTTTGAAAGGCGTCTTTTCTGCTGTCAAGCCAGCTTTGAAGACACCATCTGGGGAAGTAGCCAAGAAGTCATTGGGTGAACTTCTCTGCTTTGCAAATCTATTAACACCAGTACAGGGAAGAGGGAAAACAAAACTCTCTTCATAGCTTTTTGAATTCATGCTTTTTGTTGCTGCCAGGCATGCTCCTGCCCCTCCTTATTCCAGTCCCAAGGACAGTAACCGTTGGACTCCTGAAGGATGAGAGAGACAGAGAGGCTTTTCTGTGCAATAACTATATGGCACAGAAGTGCTGTGATCCATTAGTCAGCACAGCTGCTCCACAAAATAGCCAATACCCTGAGTGTAACAGAACAAATTGCACATAACCAAAAAATACCTACAGCATACATCAAACCGAAGTGACTCAAATGTCCCTTGCAGTGCTTTGGGGAGCTAATAGCCCCACAACAAATGCCTCATCCAGTGCAAAGGCCTTGAACACCCATCTTAGGACAGGTCAGGATTTTTGTATTTCATTAGTGCATCTTTCCACACTAACTGAGATGAAAAAGTTGTGCAGTCACATTGCTGAGATCTGCTGTGTGCCAACAGGTATTCTGATGTTGAGAGCTGCCTGCACACAGCAGGGAACTAGGAACTATGGAGATTAATTTCTACTTTGTCACTGACACTTCAGATGCACTGAATCATTTATCATGGGGATCTGCTTTCTGATTTCTTCGTAGGTATACAGTGCCCATATGTGTGAGCGCCGTGGTGCAACTGCTTAAAGGGATGTTAGAACAAAGGTAAGGCACATACTGGAGGAAACTTGCAGGGTTTACCCTGTGAGACTAAAGGCTGGTTAAATAAATATGTCTGAACACAGCTGAGGCTTGGCAAGCAGCATCTCTGGCAAACATTGAGGGAGGAAGTTCTTCAGGGTCTGGCCTTTCAAGAGGGAGATTCCTCCACTGGCTGTGAGCCTCCGGCGAGACTGAGAGCTGAGGCACAGAGCTGGCCGGTGACTGGGGGAGGCAGAAAGGATGCTGTGGGCTCTCCAGGCAGCCCTGAGCTTCTGCTCTGGGATGCAGACTGGGGAAAAAAGGAACAGGAAAAAGACGAGAAAGCAGTGCCTTAGAAAATCTTGCTGTTTGTTAGAGGACAAGGACCACGTTGGGCATTGACTGGACTCCCTTCTCAGCAGGGGTGAGATTTGTGGAGCAAATCTATTTGCAGAGCTCAGCCCTTTCTCCTCACTGAACTGGAACCAGAACTGGAAAGCTACTGGCTTCCCCACAGGGGCTGCAAAGTGGCAGGCTGTGTCAGCTGAGCAGCCAGCCGATTTTGACCGCTGTTAGTTCCCGAGCAGGGTCTCACAGTGGTGGAAGAGCATGAGTTAGTGGCTCAAGGTCCCGTTTGCCAGGAGAGGCATGGAAGAAAACAAATGCTGCGTGCCCTCCAGCCGGACTTGCTGTCAGGACTGAACAGATTCCCATTCCTGTTTGTGCTGCTGAGGAATTTGCCTTGGTATGGACACTGCATTCACATGTAGAGGTGCTGGTCTGGAGCCCATCAGGACTGGAATCTGGTGTCTACCTGCATTCCATTGGTAGTGGCATTAAAAATAGCCTGCCCTCCTCGTGCAAGAAGGGCACTGTCCCCTCTTGTTAGAGTGAGTGTGCACTGCACTCTCCAAGGCTGATGTCTCCTGACTTGCTCTGCTAAGACTGCAGCAGAGACCAGCTAATGCCAGCTGTGGGGCAGTTATTTTGTGAGGAGTCACCAAACTTTTTCAGGCTGAGCCTCAACTCCATTTGTTGGAAGCATCCTGCCATGTGAGAACAGCTTGTGATTGCAAACTGCCTGGATTTGTTGCATATGTGACTTGCCTGGTGCATATGCAATGATGAGGGCACGGAGGAGAGGTAAGGTTTCTCCTTCCCTTTCCTGGCTCCTGCTGCTCAAGGTAAGTGTTGTACTAACCTGGTAGCATCTTCCAGGTTGAAAGAAGATGAAGAAGCGCCAAATCTGTATTGGCGTGGTTGCAATGCTAGGTGGGATTAAAATGTGAGATTTAAAAGTTAGCTTAGCAAAGAGAGGGTTTAGTCTTGGAGATGCAGTGTCCTCCCATGCTGCTGCACAGCGGGTGAGGCACGGAACTGTGTGCCACGAAGTAGTTAGCCGTACTGATGGCCTAGGAACAATTCTGTGTGTATTCTGACTAGTGTAGAAATTATGGGCTAACAGACTACAGGGCCTGCAGAGCTTCCACTGTGCAGCATGCAGTGGGTGTGTGACACTGCAGGGGCTGCCAGGAGACCTCCAGAGCCATTCACTGTTAGTGGGGTCTGTGCTGCACGGCATGTGCTGCAGGGGAGAACAGATTCACAGCGACTGACTCTGGCCTCACTTTCATGGTAAGTTCAACCTTAGCCATGTTAGAGGGTTCAGGATAGTAGAGGCCTGCACTGGTGTGACAGATGATGCCAGATCTGGATTGGCATCTGAGCAGGAATGTCTGAAATGGCTGAGAAAGTTGTCCTTCTGCGCAGGTTGTTGTATACTGGGAGTCCTTCAATTCCCCAAAAATGCCGACTCTGTAACCATCATGAGCAGTTCGTGTCCCTGATGAGGGAGATGGCATTAATTAGTTGCTCCATCCAGCACAGGCTGCTCTTAGATGTAATTGTCTCAGGCCTCTATGGGGAGCAGTGTGAGCTGATTGACGGTGTCATTACCTGCGTCCTCTGTTCACGGAAGCTTCCCTTGGCGAGAGCTGCACCGCAGGAAATTGGTGTCTGGCCTGCCTGGCAGCCCATCAGTTCTGGGTCCAGTGCTCACTGTGCAGAAGATTTTGAGGAAGTTTAGTCATCCAGAGCAAGATGGAACCTGATGTTTTTGCACAAGGAATGTTTGTAAGCCTCCAGCTCAGTGCATCCCTGGTATGTGGGTAGGTTAGGCTGGAAGGAATTGATTGAGGTTAAGAGCTGGCTGGCTGCATTTTCTTCTGAAATTAAAAATATCATAGGATCATAAAATGGCTTTGATTGGAAGGGACACTAAAGATCATCTAGTTCCAACCCCCCTGCCGTGGGCAGAGACACTTTCCACTAGACCAGGTTGAAATACGTAGTTATAATTTTGAACATGAAATTGCATAACTATGATGTTCTTTAAAATTGCTTTTAAAAAAAAAAGGTTTTGCTGTCTTCCGTAAGGGTTAACCACAGAGTAGCCACAGCAGTAGGTTGTTTTTTTTTTATTTTCACAAAATGTAGCATTCCTAGATACTTCACTGAAGTGTTACAGTGTGAATATAACAAATTACTTTATTGCAAAATTGATCGCAAGTTGTTACTGCTTCACTCATTACAATTTCTGTGAGTGCTATTGGAGTTTTTAAAATGTATTGCTCTGTGCATAACTTTTAAGCAACTAATGATGAGAAAAATTACCTGGGAAATTAGAGTCGGTGGAGTAATATTGATGGTTCATTTGTCAGATTTCTGGTTAACCTTTGTCTAAATAATTTGGCCAACAATTTTGTCTTTATTCTTGAGTCCTTTGAAGCTTTTCCAGTTCATTGTTGTCAGAGATGGGGCTGTCTTTGGAGGTGCAAGGCCAGCATATTCAGTCTACATTGGCCATGTATCAGTCAATATCAGCCTACTATGCAGAAGTAGCCCAAATTACATGCTCGCCCTCTGACACACGAAGTGTGCCAGCACCATTATTTTACAATATTCTCCATTCTGATTTGCATTGAAGAAAGCACAGCTTTTCTCCTCAGAAAGGCAAATGTCTGGAGAGTAGAACTGAGTTCAAATACCTCCCTAGTGAAAAAGGGGTGGTGAGACCAAATGCAGTGAACTGATCCGTTGCCTTTCTCTAGTCAGCATTAGCTGGGTCCTGTAAGAATGGATCAGTACTGTCTGCTCTGCAGATGGACCTGCTTGTATCCAGAGCATGAGAAAAAAGCAGCACGTTGCTGGGCTCACCCTCTGTTTCTGTGTAGCAGGAGTTCACTGACAGAGCGATGCCACTGCTGATGCAGGAGAGCTGATTACCCAGGTTTTGAAGTAGGATCCAACTGAGGATATCTCAGATCCTCAGAGGGAGAGGAGGTGTTGTAGCTGGTGTCAGGTGTGTTCTCATCCACTGCTGGTGGCATTGTTGATTTTATTTCTTTGACTTTATGGAAGTGATAAGATGAAAACAGGAAGAGCCCACAGCAGGCTTTGCAATCTCCATCCTAAAAATATTAAAAGTCTCCTGTTTTTTTCCGCCCCTCAGAAGTTCACAGCTAATATGCAGATACCTGCGGGATCTGAAGATGTGTCACTTAGGAGGTTTCTGGGGGGACAAAGCAGACATGATTTTGCTTTGGATTTTAGGAGGGCTTGGGTCTTAACAGGATAAAGGCTGTCAGACATGTCAGGAATTAGGGCAGTCTCTGAGTCTCTATCTTTCTTCTTCTCCCCTCTCTAGTGCTCACTCTTATGTTGATCCTATTCCAGGATGAGTGAGTGCTGTGTGCATATTTGATGGCAGCTGATCAAAGTGCTCCTGTGTCTTGCTGGGCAGGACTTGGTGTGGAGCTACACTTACTCCTGCAACGTGGCTGCTCCAAGGCTTACCTGGGACCATGGCTGTTCTCTCCTGCTGTTGGCCACTGGTTTTAGAATCCTTAATGTTGCAACTGACCATATATTCTTGTTCACAGAATCAGTCTCGCCTTAGATATCATGAGCTTCTTTCTTGCTTCTACACTCCTCTCCCCTTGAGTGTCTTGCGTTTTACAGCAGGTGAAACCTGATGACTTTTCTGTGGGATTTTCACCCTGCCAGTGCTACCCTTTCATTTCTGAGGGGAACATTCCAATGTCAACAGCTGCATAACTGGCTTGCTGCCTTTTTCTTTTGTCTCCTTTTTTCTCCAGGAGCTGTTAGTTAATTCTGGATAAACATCAGCCGCCAAAGAGCAGAGGACAGGGACCACAGATGCCCTTGGAAGCCCCAGCATCCTTCTGGACAGACACTGACCAAAACCGGTGCCTTCTGCCCTTCATGATCCAAGACAGCCACATGATTCCTCTTCTAATTGCCTGCATGTATCAGCCTCACTGGACGTTCCTGGAGTTGGGCGAAGAGTCCCAGAAGAGGGGGATGCTATACTTTCTTTTTATTGTTTTGCAATGTAAAGAATTGTGTTGACCCCAGGGGCTTCCAGTACAGCCTGTAGCTTGGGGTCTTCCTTGACATGAGCCTGGTTCACCCTGTTCTAGTTTTGGTTTCATCAACCTACATCAAGTTTCAAGAGCTGTTACCTGTCTGCTCTGGGGAAAAGGGTCCGAAGTATTTGGAAGTAACCCTGACTAGCTTGTTAGGATTAACTGTTCCCGTCACGCTCCCATTGGTCGCACCAGCAGGCGTGTTCCTTCCTTTCCAGAGTTCCCTCCTAAATAATAAAGTGTTTAATGGTCACTGTGTGCTGTGAGATACTTTTAGTCCCATGAGTTTGTAAATCGCTGTTTTCTGCCTACTGCCCATGCCAACAAAAACTCCAAACAAGTGTGAGGAATAGAAATATTTCAAGTCACAGTTTATAAATCACAAAACTTGTTCATTTTGGTCCCGCGCTGAATGACTTTGGCTTACTTGAAAGTATTTGGAAGAATGAAAAGTCCTGGCTGGAGGGAACTGGTGTTGGGGAATCATGCTGAAAAAACCTTTGCCTGCTGGATGCAGAGCCCAAGTTATCTTCCTCTTCACCAGCTCTTGTTTGCAGTTCCTGCTTTGTCTGCCTTAAACCACTGTCCCTTTCAGGCTTGTGCTCTGTGTTGAGCCCTCTCCTTGCCCATTGAGGGATGGAGGAGGCTGAGTGCATCTGGAATCTGATTCTCCTAGAGGTAGGTGTGGCAAGGTTTGCAAAAGGCCTGTCAGCAAACCAGGGGAGCAGGTCTAGCTTGGTGACTTGATTCCTCTTCTCTGGCAACATTAGCTGCCTCTGTCCTTTCTGACTGTATCTGACAGTTTCTGAAGAATGTGAACATGGATTTTTGGAGGTCATGTCAGAGTTTAATGCAGTGTTTATGAAAATGGATGAAGGGGGCTGAGAATTGTTTTCTGTGTTATATTGTGCTTCATCTCTTTTTTCTTTAGACAGCGACTCAGTGCTTTACATCTTCATTAAGGTAATAAAATGCTTTTCCTTGTGGAGAGCTGATGCCACAACCCTCTTCCTCCTCAGAAGTGATGTTTGCTTACCCATGGCTCATCTCTGTTAGTCTCAGATCTTGCAAAAATTCCAGGTTTTCATCATTGTGTAAGTCAAACTTGCTGTCCCCAAGGAAGGGCACGTTTTTCAAAACCAAACTAGGATACTTAGTGCCCTCAAATTTGTTTTAGCAGGACTGGGTGGGCTTTTGCTGCTGCTGCCATGCCAGCTTTTGGATCTACTTTGGATAATCAGGTTTTACAGACCCACAGAACTTGAGACTCTGCATGCAGAGATTTAGAGCAGCAAGGTCTGTCCCTGACTAGGTTTGAAACTATTGTTGGTCTGAAGAGAAAAATACCTATTTTGTCTTTTCCTCATTTTCCTCTTGCCCCTATCCAGCATTGCCCTGGCATGAGTAATTTGCATGTCATTATTTCTGCTGCCCTAAATTGGGGGGGGGGGGACTATGATGCCAGGGCTGATTATTTGGTGGCACTGGGCAATTTTCTCTGTTAGGCAACTGTAATACATTTTCCTGTTCTTTTATAATGAGCTTTATTTACCAAATTGGCAATTCCTCTGTTGAGAAATAACTGATTACAGCATTCAGGGAGTTGCTGTCATCTCAAGATATGCAGGTGTCTGTGGAACATAAACAGATGTGATCATTCAGACAGTGAACTCGATAGAGGGTAGGGGGGGAAAAATCAGCCATAAAATCATAAATGTAACAGCTACAGCTAATGTTGGCCAGGTGCACTGCGGCTGTTTGCAGCCCAACAAGGACAAAGTGGCACTCTAAGGCTATCCAGTACCTCCAGATGAGGAACTGCTTGATTATTAGATGAAAATGCACCTCTTGCCTGTCATTGCTTTTCAGTACGGGCTTGCCTAACTCTGTCTCTGGTAGCCTCTGAGGACAGACACTTGTTCATTGCACAGCCTTGAAATGAGAAACTCCTCTGTCCTGCCAGGTTGGCTTGGGCTTTAGTTTCCTCTGTGCTGAATGTCTACAAACATCTTGGTGGTCATGTCCATGGGGACTGTGAGCCCATCTGCCTTTCAGGCATTCCCTTTCCTTTGGTGTTTCTTAGTGCCCAGGAGAAATTTTGTTGCTGCTGTTGCCCTAATGACCAGCACAGATACCTGAGCCTGGGGGAAAATACGATGAGTGGAGAAGTCAGTAGGAAACTGCTGAAGATGAAGTTCAATTTGCAGAGTCTCAGCTGCTAGCCAAGTCAAAAATATTCAGGTAACTCAGCCTCTTGAGTGTTTTCTCTTCCCACTCATCTTTGCTGCTCCTGTAGTACTGAGACCCTTGCAAAAAGGGAAGAAGCCCTGTACCTTCTCCTAAGCTCCCCCTCCTTATGTTTCTCCTCAGCTGCGTGTTGGATATTGGGAGCAATTCTTTTTTTCCATGCAAGATTGTGACAGCAGGTGTCAGTTATGCTCCAGAGTGGCAGAGATGATTATTTCTGGAGCTTGGTGTCCAGTGTTGAATAGATGTCCTTACCACACTGCTACCATCACAGTCGGCATTAAT
This sequence comes from Pseudotriccus pelzelni, assembly GCA_035584735.1. Lineage (NCBI taxonomy): Eukaryota > Metazoa > Chordata > Aves > Passeriformes > Tyrannidae > Pseudotriccus > Pseudotriccus pelzelni. The sequence goes on along the minus strand of JAWMRA010000023.1, from coordinate 11,150,626 downwards.
GGGCAACGAGGACAGCAGGATAAACAAGGTCGGAGTCTATTGTGGATGCCAAAATTAGAGGCAGTTTCCTCCAGAGGCAAGTTTGAGGTGGGGTAGAGGCAGCCAGCCATGCTGCTGTCTGTGCTGCATGTGTTAGATAAAAAGGAGCTCTCTTGTGTCCGGGAGTATCTGTTTGACCACCTAAACCTGCCCAGGACCAGGTGCAGTTCAGGTGCAGTGCTCCATTCAGCTGAGCAGTGCATGTCCATTTTGCCGGCCCATTTATTGCAGTTCTCTCTGCAAATTGGGTAATTTTGTGTACAAATGCATCCGGTGATTTGGATGCAATGTGCACAATTGTGGTAATTTCATCTGAAAATACAGCTTGCAGAGTGCTTGCTTTAAGAGTATGAATTGTTTTAAAACTTGCCAGATGAATGGAAAGAACAACCTTTTTATTCATGCGTAATTTCTTAGTGTTGCAGGAAGGGAAAAGAACAAAAACAGCAAAGTTGGAGAAGATACAGGAAATAACTGATACAAATTTTCGAGTAGGCCTCAATAGCTTTTTTAATGAAACATTCAACAAGCAGCATTTTGAGATTCCAGCGTGCAGGAACATCACCGGCGCTTTAAGCACCAAATTTGTGATCTTGCATAAAAACACAACCCGTTGCCTCCTGTTGTTAATATTTCACACTTGACTTTGCAAGATGCTTTATCTAATATCCTCTCTGCATTCAGGCTTCTACCTGCTCTGCCTTGTCCATAACAGGAGAGGCAGGAGGAGAAAAGCAATTGCCAAGTGTGTCTGTAATCTATGTAGGAGGGTTTTGTGTAGCTGTAGGGGTAGAAGAGTAAGTCTCATTTCCTATTTTATAGTCTGCTGAATCCTGTGATCTCATGCTGTGTGCTCCTTTTCCAAGCAGAATTTTTCAATTTGTTTTCCAAGTTGTTATTATTTTTTTATTTCCAAACTGGTTAAAAGTGTTTGTCTGTAACTTGTCGATAAATTGTTTATGCCTAACTCCCTAAAATGCTTCCTTGCCAGTCTTGTACATGTCTCAGGACCACCTTTTTCTTCCCTTGTCTTGTGCCCTCCCAGTGGGCTGTTGCACCCAGTACCGTTTTGGAGCCTGAAGGGCCATTCAGAGGCCTGCAATCTGTAATCCTACACCTGCTTCCATTCTTTTTTTTTTTGGTTGTTCTTGTAGAAGATGGATGTGATATTCCTGAACTGATTCACCTGCCTTGTCAGCCCTATCATTCTGCTCTTGGTATGTGTTGAATTCTCCTGACTTCCCTGGTTCTCCTGGACTGCTGCCTTGGGAGAACGAAGGGTGATGTGGACTGAAATGATTAGCCTGGATCACCTTTGTGCTGAGGCTGTTCAGGGCAGTAATGCCGCCCCTCCATCTCCAACTCTGCTGTGTAATTGTGCTGGCAGAGTGGTAGTTGTGCAGCCTGGGGCAAAGCCAGAGGGAGCAAATGGAGCAGCTACTGGTCTCTCAGGAAGGCTCCCTGTCAAAAGTGTGTCTTGGATTTAATGACACGTGCTCTTTCAGACTTTTTATAGAGGTCAGTGCATGGCAGGGAACTTTTCTTTGTCGCCTTCCTAGGGAGAGCAGCACACAAACTTTTGTTTCCAAGTTGAAATCAACTGCTCCCTCAGGGCTATGTAACAAACTGCTCCTGAAACTGGTTTCCCCTTGTGAATGGCCTAAATTAGACACTCTCCCTGTTTGCCCTCAGTGAAATAGCTTGTGCTTTATCCAGCCATTTCATTTGTGCAGTGTGCTATGAGACATTGGTGACACTTGTGTCTGGTTCCTGCTGCCCTGTATTATTCTCTGTGGGAGCTATTGCATGGAAAGCCTGCTGTCCCAGGGTGTGCAGGAGAAGGGGCAATAAGGACCTGGAATCTGATTTTGATTCCTACTTTGCATCCTCTTTTGTTTTCAGAAAGTTTGTTTACAAATAATTTCTTGTATCTTTAGAGCAGGTTTGCTAATTGGCAGGAGTCCAAACAAAGCCCTTAGGCTCACTTGGCTGTTTTTGAAGAGTTAGGATCTGCTTACCTCCTTGTGGATCCCTTAAAGCTTTAGTTTCAAAATCCTTTTTGAATACTGAGTTGATACTGGGGTGACAGCTGGGGGGCAAGTTGTCTTTGTACCCATCTACTGCCAACATTTTTGGCAAACTGGTGCTTGCAGGTCAGTCCTATACACTTCCTGCTGCCTTCTCTACAGAATTACTTAAAAACATATATTTTCACTGTTCAGGATCAGGAAAGAGTTTTGAGTCTCCCAGACACTCTGTGCGTGTGTCAGTGCATGAGCAGCTCTGCTTGAGTCTCTGGGTGGGCATCTCAGTCCGACCTAGTTGCATCATTAACCTGGGTATGTAGCCTGAATGTGTGAATGGGTAATTTAGACCTTACAGGTAAGGAGGATATCACCAGCTTTCAGCCTGTGACTGCTGAGCCATCCAAAGAGCTGATTTCTCACGGGGGCAGGACGGGAGATACTCTCCATGCTTCAGAACCTTGTGCTGAGGTGCTAGTGGAGTTGGAATGGGTCTCTCTGGCGATTTTTTCCCCCCTTACGGCTTTAGGTCAGTTTTGTGTTATTTAGTCCTTGAACTGCCTGAGTTAATCTCTCTAATGGACATCGGCAGAGGACATGAGTGACACTCCCTCAGGAGGAGTGAGAAGGGTGTTATTTTTTCCCTCCTGTGACCTCTTGAACATCCCTCCATATCCATTTTCTTGGTGTTGGAGCCCATCATCATAGCAAGTTTGGTTTTTATTTTCTATGAATGGGGAGTACCACTGTAAGTCAGGATTAGCTAAACATAACATTAAAAATAAAGCAGGCCTATTAATTTAATGGGCTCCTCGTTACAACCATCATAAAACAAGTAAACAGGAACTCTGCCAGAGCTGCCTACATTCCTCCTTCGAGCGGCTGAACCAAGGGAGAGATTTGAATTTTTGCCATTTGATAAAGCCGTGTGTGAGGATGGCTTTTTAAAAATTAATTCTTTACTTTTCCTTTAGTAGCCTTTCAACTGCTGGAGAAGCCTGGCCGGTGACTGCACCAAAGCTTCACAGCTCTTAATGAGACGAAGGGGAAATGCCAGTTTAGGATTTAGCTTAAATCGTCTCAGCCAAAATAAAAGCTTACAAAAGGCAGAGAAATTGTTCTTTATGGGCTTCCTCACTGAAACAGCCTTCATAGTCCCTTTAATCCTTACTCATTTTTCTTTTGCAAAGGAAAATAAGTAGGTTTTGTGTTGGGACTCCTCCCTTCTGCTCCTTACCTTCTGGAGTGTTGTTGCCAACTTTCTTGGATTAGGATTTACTGGATTAAGCGGATCACATGCACCTGTGGTGACCACATAAACTGAGCCTGGCATTGCAGGTGTCCAAAAGCCCCTTTTGCCATGAGGTTTGTGCCTGCTCCCAAGCAGGGCTCTGCCACTGCATCTCAGGGCTCAGCAGTGGGAATGCACACAGGGGTGTCCAAACAGCACGTGAGCTGAGAACAGTGGAATTATCTGTGTACTAGGCTTGTTCCAAACTTAGATCAGGTGCTTGTGCAGTGCTGTGGGGTCTTTAAGTTAAAGAGGTTACAAAGAGAGAAAATATTCATCCAATTTTTTTAAAACTACATTCTAGTTGTTTTTGTGTAGTGCCTTCCCTGGAGTATACATTCCCAAACCGGAGGGTGGTTTACAAAATGGAATATCCACAGTAATGTATTTATATACTTCATGGCTGCTTTCCCTAGCATCCTAATGAAATCCAGCCGCGAAACCTCAGTGCCAGCTGTCGGTTCCACCCAGCCGCTGGTTGGCCTGACCTCCCCCGTGCCAGGAAAAATGAACTCTACTGTCTGAAGCAAAGGGTTGTCATTTAGTCTGTGGCCAAACAGATAAAGAAGAGAATTCATGCTTCAGAGTCTAAGCTGCTTATTTTCTTGGAAGTACCCTCAGACAGCAGGGTCTGGCTCTTCAGCCCCTCAAAAAACAAAGCAGATGTCCTCTTTAGAGGCTGCAGGTGGTCCTGTATTGCTTATTGCTGATACAAAACTCAAATAATTTTTGAGGCTATTTTCAGTCAGCGAGTATGGTTAGATCTCTATAGGTTAAAGGAAAGAGGGGCATTTGCTTCTCCTTTGTGACTGATGGGCAGATGTTTTGAAGTGTGGTTCTTCTGCTGAGTAAAATCTTCAATCAACACTACAAGGAATTGCATAGAAAAATGAGAGCCATGTGCACATAACTTTAAGGTGATCTGTATCATTCTTCTGACTGTGAACTTGGTCGCTGCCAACCATTGCTTCCTCATGGGATTGCTTGGGAGGTCCAAACTCGGCTCTCTGGAAAAACCAAGCACACCCATTACAGGGAGGTTTTAATAAGTTGTACTCAAGAGAATTGTGCTCCAGGTTGCTTTGCAGTCACTCCTGAGACTGGGAGCTCTAACACTGCTACAGACCTTGCAGCACTCTCAAGCAAGCAGATGACAACATAATTACAGCTGTTCCCAGGAGGGCAGAATTCTGCCATTCTCAACTGGAAAGAAAATTAGATTTTAATGAGGAGTACAAGGTGAAAAGTTCTGAAACTCTGAAGCATTCAGCATCCATTGAGAATATGGACACTGGAGCAAAAAGCATGAAATGTGGCTCAGCCCTGCCCCTGCCCATTGTACCCACAGGCCACCCTGTGAGTGAGGCTCCCTGGGGAGAGCTCCTGGCTTGTCTTGCTCTCCTTGCTCCATCTGTTCCAGAGTAATTAGATCATTTTCATCCAGCCATAGATGTTAGGTTAAGCGATTTCTAAATTTAAGTAATATTTCCTCTTGGTGCTCCATATCCCCACATATTCTCCCAAAAGCCCTTCCCAGGTTTCCAAGTCATATTAAAGTTGCAGGCTGGGGGAAAAGCACCTTCCCTCTCATGGTGTCTGTATGTCCAAGAAGGCTGTGCCTGGCCCAGGGTTGTCCCCTCCATGTTTAACCTGGGCACTGAGTAGTTTATGGGTGTGGAGGGGAAGTGCTCATGGAAAAGGAGTGGTTGAAAATGTACCTTTGAATGTTAACTTGGGGAAAATGAATAGCCTTGGTTCTGGTTTTCTAAGGGTCCTTCAAGTCCTGAAAGGGTAGGTGAGTCTCAGAGCTGGACAATAAATTCATGGACTTTTCTGTGGCCCTGGTTGCAGTGAATTAAGTAGTGCAATGCTGCTTTTAGTCTAAACTTCTTATATTAAAGTCATCTGTGATTTTGTAGCCCCTTACTGTTAAGGGAGATATTCCTTACCCCAGGAGTGAGATGTGGACTTCTGGAGAGGTTTACATACTTTCTACCCTCCCTAAAGCACTCTGCAGGGCACTGACTGTGAGGACATCTGTGCAGACTGAAAAGCAAACTGATCTTGCTGGCTCTGCCTCATTTTACTTCCCCTGACAAGTAATTGAGTGATTGCACTTTATTAATGCTAATAACTTTCTAGTTTGAGCTGTTAGTATACGGTTTGATATTTATATTTATTTATTTGTAACATCCAGACTTTGTACTGTCTGGATTAATCCTCAAGCTAATCTGATGCTGAGCCATTATTGTGACAATTGAGTATACAATTTGACATTCATGCTGTACCTGGTGTAGCTAATTTATGTAACTCAATTTATAAATTACATAAATTGGTTACATAATTTACCACATACCTTGTACACTTCACAGTAATATTCCCAGCTTGCAATTTAAACAATCTTTATACTAAGAATAATTTACATTGAAGACTCTTGAATAATTTTGCAATCTATTCCTGGACAGATAAGGAGTCATGTTTGTTAAATAAATGCTTGCTAGTGTTGATTTTAACTTACTAATCACCCTCTCCCGCTTCCCAGATAATCTGTAGCCTCTGTGTGTGTCCTTCTGGGTGATGCTGTGCTGGCAGGGTCAGACTTCTACAGAGGTCCATGTCTTCAGCTTCTGCCTTTCAGGAGCTGCTTGCCTGGGAATGATGAATTTCCCCCTTTGCGATGCACTGGAAACCTGGCTTCAGTGCAGCTGGTCCTGCCTGGAAAGCCAGCTCTGCTTTCTCCAGCCTCATCCAGGAGTGCAGACCTGGCTTCTCTGTCACCCACCCGAGCACGTATGTGATGGGTGGTGGTGTAATCATGGTGAGGAGGGGGCTTTGCAAGGGTGGAGGACATCTCTGTGGGTGGTGGCCCAACAAATTTATGTGTGACAAGTCCTTGGGAAGTCTCTGCATCACCCAGCTGGTGTTGGAGGGAGCCAGGTCCTGCTCCAAACCTCATGGTGCCAAGGTCCCAAAAGGGTGTAGGGAATGGCATCGTGTGCCCTGTTTGTGACAGCACCTCCAGGCATCTTGCAGGCATCATGTTGGCCCCGAAGCTCCTTGCTTGCCTTCAGGAGAAGCTCCCAGCAAGCAACCCCGGCACTGGGACCCACAGGAGGAGGATGGTGCTGTTCATCGCTCCTTGCTCGAGTGGTCCATGGGGCGTCGACTGGACCATTTCCATCATTCCTGGTCACTGGTGTTATGTGAGTTGCCATAAATGTTATTGTGGGGCTTGTAGGTGTGAGCCTGGGTGTCTGGCACTTCTGTAGCCCAAAGGCAACGCTGCTCCTTCCAGCTGGGCACAACATTGACCTGCTGCTAAAGCTGCCAGAGTGCCTGCTCTCCAGGTCTGGCTTTTCCAAGTCCCTTCCCCTCTTTTGGAGTCTGGGTTGTGACCAAGCAGCTCCCACTTGGGCAGCAAATCAGAGGCACCAGGACAAGGACCTGGCAGGCAGGCACTCCTGTTAGCATCAGCATCACTTTTTCTTTCCATGTCATGGCACTTTTCATCCTGCTAGTACTGCCTGGCTCCCCCACGTTTCCCAGGAGGTGCCAGTGGTGACAAAACCCATTAATTTTGCATCCAGCTGCTCGAAACCCCATTCAACCCCAAGCTGTTGCTCTGTGACTGATGCCTTTAAGCACCACAGATACTAAACCTGCAAACAAGATATTTGGGAGAGTAGAGATGGATGTCATCTCACAGACTTGCCAGCCAACTCCCACTTATGCTCAGTGTTCTTCCCTTCCCCGTGGCACTAGCAGGAAGGGACATCCCCTTCTTGAGGCCCCTGGCATCTGGGGGACTGTGGCTCTTCCCAGCTCTGCCTTTGCTCCTCCCAATCTACCTCCCAATTAGAGCCAACAAATGAGCTATTATGTGCACACAATTCCAGCACATGCGTGAACCAGACCCGTGCACCCCAAACCCGCGTGGGCAGACCCCGACCCGGCCAGCTCCCATAATTATCTCCTGCAAGGCGAAACAATTAGGAGCTTTGCTCTCCTTTCCCTCCCTTACGCCTTCCTCTTCATTGTTCTTGGCAAAAAAAGGTTAATTAAACTCAGAAAATATCCCTTTTCTCCCCCCTCCAAAGCATGAGACTTAATTTTCTCTTTATATTTCTATTTAATTAATTCCTGCAAAAGCTCTGACTATATTTTTTTGGTATAATTTCTTTCTTTGTCTCTCTCTGTCATTGTTAATCCTTGCATATTCAGTTTTTCCCCTCCCTTTTCCCCTAGATTTGAAATTCTATTACCATTTCAGAAGGCAGGCGTTTGAAGAGAAAATTGAATACCCGTCCAGTCTTGATAAGAAGGGACATTTGGTACTAATGGTAATTTGTGAAGCAGATTTCCCCGCGCCCTGTGGTCAGTCCCCACCTTGCTCTCCATGCTTGTGGAGCGTGTGGGGATGTCAGGGCATTTCGCAGCTCTTATATCCCTGGATGGCTGCGTCAGGGCCACAGTGCCCTGGAATCCGTGCATGGAAAAGGGGTGACATGGTGACATACTGTGCCTGACACCTCCTTTGTGCCTTCACACCCTTCAGCAGCTGACTCTTTACCCCCACTCTCTTTGCACAGGGGTGATACCCTATTGTGTTGTCCCCGTGGTTTTAGGGGAAGGTGGCCTGTGCTGACTTGGTACCTGCTGTTTTCAGAAGAGCTCCGGTTCCCAGCTCCACCAGCATTCCTGGTGCCAACAGGACTGGGAGCAGCTGCCCTCAGCCTTCATGTGTGGAGCACAGAGAATTATTTTCAGCTTGTGGCTGTGGGAAGGCGCGTGGACCGTGTGTCTGGGTAATGCATCTTCAGCGCAGTGTCTGGGCTCTGGACACAGGGTCCTGCAGCTCCTCTGCACAGCCTCACCTCGTACCCCTTCCCACCTTGTTCTCGCACCTGCTGTAGGTGCAGGGTGCTGGGGTGTGGTGCTGGGGTTCAGGTTCCTGCTGACGGTGCGAAAACAGGTCTAGGGATTTATGCTGACTTTCGCCTCCGCTCCGGCCTCGCTGTCACCTCCTGTCACCTCCCTCGCACGGGGCATCCCGCGCCGGACCCCATCGCCCCGCGCTGCCGAGGGTGCGGAGCGCCCAGCGCCTGCCCATGGGGCCGGACCCGCACCGTGGGCCGGGGCCGGTCCGTCCGTCCGTCCGTCCGTCCCTCCCGGCAGCAGCCGCAGCAGCAGGTGGCACTGTCGGTCCGCGCTGCCGCCGCTCCTCTCGGCTCCGCTCGGCCCGGATCGCCCGGGGATGCTCTGGGCGCGGATCTGCGCTGGCAGAGGGGCATCTCCGTAAGCGTCCCAGCCGAACTCCAGTGCTGGACAGGTAACAGCCCGGCTGTGCCGGCTGCGGGACCTGGACTGAGGCCAGTCCAAACTCGTGTCACTTGTGACTCACAGGGGACGAGAATCCTGGCTATGGCTCCGTGATCCTGAGCATAAGCTGTGACCCTCCCAAGAGTGGCAGGAGCCTCCCTGGCAGGGCAGGGCCACGGTCATAGAATCATTAAGGCTGGAAAAGACCTATAAGATCATCGAGTCCAACTGTTAACTCAGCACTGCCAAGCCCACCACTAAACTATGTCGCTATGCACATTTATGTGTTTTTTGAACAGATCCAGGGATGACAACTCCATCACTTCCCTGGGCAGCCTGTTCCAATGCTTGACAGCCCTTTCAGTGAAGAAATTTTCTCTAATAGTCAATCTAAACCTCCCTTGATGCAACGTGAGGCCATTTCCTCTTGTCCTATCACCTGTTACTTTGGAGAAGAGACTGATCCCCACCTGGCTACACCCTCCTTTCAGGTAGGTGTAGAGAGTGATGAGGTCATGGCACTGCTGCCCTGTGTAAGTGCCCAGCCTGAGCTGGATGGTCACCCCAGAGAGACCCTGTGCAGGGCTGGGTGTTGGGTCCTGCTTGGTGCCCTGCTGGGGCTAGAAGGTCCTGGGTCCTAGCAGGGCAGGACCGTCATGCCTGTGAGTGCTGGAGAATCCAACAGGAGCCCCAGGGAGAACCCCCCACCCTGAAACAGCCGTGGCCCTGAAGTGCAGCTGGTGAGATGTGATGGGGAGCTGATATGGGACATGACAGTCTGGAGAAACTTAGGTCCAGGGGCAGCAATCTGGGGGTGGTGGGCAGGGGAGTGACTGCTGGAGCTGCAGAGCCCATGGAGAGCGGCTCTTCCCGCCTCCCTCGCTGCTGGGTAAATCATGACGGCTTGGACTGAGCTGAAGTGAAATATTCCCTGTTTCCTTGCCCAAATCTGTAGTTTCCTTCTGGCTCTGAGGCTCTGGGCCATATTGCACATTTGAATTTAAAAGCAGATTTGTGCTTGGGCTTGTTATTTATTTATTTATTCTAGAATTATTATTTTCTTTAAAATAAGGGTCCTTTTTGGCTGTAGCTCTGTGCTTCTTCCTGGAACAGTGACTGATGGACCTGAGTGCAGAGGGCTGGGGGCAGGAGTCGGAGGTTGCTCCCTGGTCCTGGGGGGGGTTATCTGTGGAGTTGTCTGGAACTGAGGAGAAGATGGTGGTGGAGGGGAGAGCCTGGGAGCCTGGTGCTGGCTCCCAGCCCTGAAAAGGGAGATGCAGAGTTAAGGCGATAGCTGGGGGTGCTAATGGGCACCCCTCGTCCCCTCCCTGCTGTAGGATTTGCCATCTGCTGTGTGAGAAGCAGCATTTGCTCGCTTCAGGGATGTCACACTGGGGATGACACGTCCCTGCTCAGTGTTGCTGGGCTGTCCTGGCTGGGCTGTTCTCTGCCCATGCCCAGCGAGCCTCGTGTACCTGAGGGCTTGGGTGCAGTAGTGTGGGTTTGGGCTCTGGGGGTGGCCTTGTGGTTTGGCACATCTTGGTTTTATCTTATTCTCTGGAAAGCCAGCAGGTTGGTCACGAGATGCCCAAGTCCCACTGGCTCATTCTTGGGGCTCTCGGTCACCTGCTGGGAGCTGAGTGTGGCAGGCAGGGACCAGCCTCACCCTTGCTTTGGGGATGGGAACAGCGCCACAGAGCATCTTTGGAGTGCAGTGCTGGCAGGACAGGTGGGAAGAAAGGGCGGAGAGAGGCATGAGAAAACAAGGATAACAGGGGAGATGAAGGAGAGGGAGCAGGGGAGGGATAGGCAAAGGGGGAGTTGTGCAGAGGGGAGGGCACTGGGGAAGAAGGGGTACAAACACAGGCGAGAGCCCCTCTGCAGGAACAGCCGCCCCGTGCCGCATGCCCAGCAAGCCCATCTCCCCGTCAGGCTGCTAACGAGGATTAATTGCCTGTGCTGGGCTCCCGTGCGGGGCTGCACGACGCTGCCGCCTGCCCTGCGGTGCGGGTCCCCGATGGCTCCATGGGTAATTTATGGCCACCTCGGTGCAGGCAGCTGTTCGCAGGTTGGCAGCATTGCCTCCAGGAATCTGTGCCTGTTTTGAGCTACTAAATAATCCCCATCCTAGCCAGGCTACCCCAGCTGAGGTGCAGGTAGGAGGGCAGCAGGATGGGAGTTCCCCTGCCCAGTCCCAGTGCCAGAAATCCCCAATCCATCCCCACAGGCATCAGGGTCCCCGGGCCAGGGGAGCAGATGGCTGCAGCCAGCTCATGGCAGCCTTGTCATGATAGGGTCCCTTAAATACCGATACCACAATTAATTGGGATTCACTGATCACTGTTAAATCTTGCTACTTCACTGCACATGGGGCAGGCGAGCGCAGGCAGCCGGTGTGTTGCCCAGCGGAGGCTGGCAGCACTGCTGGCACCTCGCTCCGTGTCCTGGGAAATGCAGGGATACATATGCTTCCTCAATCTGCTCAGGCCTTGGTGCATTTTGGCCAATCTCTGTGAATGGTCTCAGAGGGTTTTAGCTGAAGGAGGAGGTTCCAGGGACACTGAGACAATGAGACAGTGGCTGCCCTGCAGCCCTTGTGGTGTCCGAATAGAAAAGGTTGAAAGGGGGAGGGAGAAGGTGGGGGTGCAAGAGAAGTCCCATGTGCTGGGTATTTTGGGGGACATGGGCTCTGCTACAGTTTGATCTTTGTTCTAAGGTAGACCAAGTCACCCTGAACGTAGGCCAACCCAGCCAGAGGTATAACTCAGCCTATAATCCTTTGCCTTTAGGGATTTAGTGTCTCTTAAGCCTTGTCCTTCCTCACAACAACTGGAAAAGTAGGGCAGAGCTTCCAACCACCTCCCCATGGTCCCCTGGCTGTGGTGAGTACTTCCAGCATCATTTCAGCAGTTTGCATCTCAAGAGGATGTGACCTGACCTGGTGCCTGCAGCCAGCATCACACCCCCCCCACATGAGGAGGTCTCAGGGAAGGGTGGGTGGCCATGGGGTCCCTGGGGGAGCACCTCACCTGCTTGGGACTTTCTGCTGTGACTCTGTGCTCCATCACCTTTGCCAGAGCAGAAAGGTTGTGTGTTTCTAGTGTGCTGCTTCCCACAAGCAGTGATTTGCTTTCCAAGTGGTTGGCTCTGTGATTCTGAGTGTGCCTCCCCATTTGCTACATATGGAAATGTGTGCTCTTTGCTGCTCAATTTCTCAGGTGCTTCTGCCATCAGGCAAATTCCAGTCCCCCAGCATGTGGGTTGAGGTTCATGGGGAAAGCAGGGATCTGAAAGATGGGAAAGAGGCATTTGTGGGACCTGTCAGGGTTGATGGACAAAGGAGAGCCGAGCCCCTGGGTGGGCAGGGGTCTTAGGAGGTCGCAGCCAAGTCCCTGCCTGGGGCATTGGAGGTGGTGCATACCTGCAGAATGGGGTTTTTCTTGCTAGTGGAGTGGAGTTCCATAGCCCAGAGCCCGGTGGGATTGCAGCAGGCTCAGTGTTGTGCAGGAGTTTATTATGAGCCAGTTAATAACTCTGGACTGGATAGTTTGTTAAAGGAGTTAATTTACTCCGGGCTGTTCTCTGATGTGGGCTACAAGGCTCAGCTGTGGCCACATTGGGCTGAGCCTCTGCTGTCTCACTGCCCCGACAGAGTTTGCCCTGTGACCTCACTCCTCATACCTGGCAGCAGGGCTGGCGGGGTGAGCAGGACCCCAACAAGGATGGGCTGGGGTTCTCATGGGGTGCCCGCTGGCATCACCCTCTTTGTGACCCCCAAGCTCTGGCTGGGACATGCAGCACTCCAGGGATCCCCATTCCTGCAATGGGGCACCAGCAGAGCCCTGTGGATTGGCTCAGACACAGGCCCTCCTCAGTCACCCCCCAGGTAGCTGAGCTTCCCTGTGGCCCCACATTGGGAACTGTCTTTAGAAATACGTATTGACATTAAAAAAGGCCCCTTTGTACCTATTAATTGAAGTCATTAAATTTAATGGGATGGTTATTACATGTTAAATAAATACTGGCTAATTATGAAAAACATATTTGCCAAGGTTTAACTATAGAAAAGATGCCTCAATTACATGGTTATTAAACCTCAAAAAATATACACTTTTAATAATGAAGTGACATTTAAATAACATACATTAACTGTCTTATTAAATGTTGATTCTTTTCATATTTGAGGACTTCAATTTAGAGCGTTTTCCTTGGCACTAACCATACGATGCATCATTAGCTGTCTTTCACTCATCATTTGGTAAACTTTTTTAATAAATAGGCTGCAGTGTTTGTGTTTGCCTTTGTTTTCCTAGCTCTCTCTTTGGGCAGCAGGGATGTGCCAGAGGAGTGTGCAGGGAGAGCACAAACTTCCAGCCAGATTCTCCAAATCACTAAACTTTTCCTGAAGATGGTAAACCCCTTCCTAAATCTGTCATCCTAGAATAGGCAGGCAGCCAAGCTCTTCAGGATTTATGGCACATCCTTATGGAAAGGACCACTCTGCCTCACTCTTGGTTTTCCAGATCGAATCAGTTTGTTAGAAGTACCCAGGAGATTGGGAGCAGCAGAGTAAGAGGAGCTGCTCAGGGCTGCAGTGGAAGCACCATCCCACTGTGGCAGAGGGAGGTTTATTTCTGTCTCTGACACCAAACCGTGGCACCAATCCTTGAAGCAGTTATTATTTCAGGATGCCTGCATCCTTCCCAGGTGAGGGGAACCTGCTTGGAGAGGGATGCTCCGTGGGGCTCGTCCCCAGCTGCTGCAGTGCCCAGCCCTACTGCTCACAGGGATTCCTCTGGAGCCCTGCAGGGCACTGAGCTGGGAACGAGCTGTGGGGATGGTGTGGTGCAGCTCAACCCGGGACGTGCAGGCTCCTTCTTTAATGCATTTATTGATTGCAGTGTACACGTCAGGATATAATTTAGAAATCACTCTCCCAGAATCAATTAAAGACTGCTGGCCATATAGGCACCTCTTCTTGTTAAAGCCCTCACCGTTTTCTCAAATGCACACCCCACCACCCCTGCTCAGCTTTTGGGGAGTTCCCATCTCCCTCCCAGCCATCTGGAAGCGTGGGTGCCGGGATCACCCGCTGGCAGACCTGCTGCTTTTCTGAGAACTGGCATTGCTTCAGCTGCGTCCCAAACCAGCCATCAGTTACGGGCTGTCAGGGAGCCAAGACCTCTTGTCTTCCGGACCCACTTGTAATGTTCCCTGCGTCCGCAGCGAGGTGAGTAATCTGTGCTCGGGAAGCGCCGGTGGGCAGCGCGATGCACAGAGGCACTTAAATTAATTATGAAGTTAAGTCCCAGGGGAGCTCCCGAGGGAGTGGGGCTCAGGCTGAGCTCAGAGGCAGTCAGCCGTGCTGACTACTTTGGGCAGGGGCACAGTTAAGGGGGTGGAGGGTCCTCCAGCCTGCCCTGTGGCTGCTTCACTGGTGTGATGAGTTGCCCCACCATTAGACCACAGGTGGAGGGGGCTCTGTAAAGGCAGCGAGTGGGGATGGCATTGTGGGCAAAAGGATGTGGCACATCCTCTGGCAATCAAATGGGCATGGCCACCACGGTATGGCGATGTGCTGGCTGGTCCATGCCGCCTCCTGAGGGGTGGATGTGATGGACCTTTAGCTGCTTGCGCCCCATGGTGGCTTTTTCTGGGTCACAGGCAGGACTGCCTGGTACATGGGTATAGTGTTGGAGGTAAATGGCTTCCCAAGATCATCAGCTGGTCCTTTTCCCTCCTCTTGTGCCGCTTGTTGGCAGTGAGAGTGGGGTGCAGCTTCCAGGCGAGAGGGGCTCAGCCCAGTGGATGTTGGCTCCAGATCTCCTAATGCAGCAGAGCACCAGCGTGGGGATGGCTGAACCAGCACCAGCCCAGCGGGGTTATAGGGCCGGTCCAGCGAAGTGGAGTCTGGACCTGTTTGCTTGGGCAGAGAACTTAAGATTCAAAAATGTATCTCGTGTACTGGGGTGATACAATTGTTGCTTAAAATTCCTGTGCTGCAGGATAGGGGGCTGTCAGAATGGGTTGCTGTGGTAAGCATCAGGCTTTGTATTCTGATTTTGGCTTTGTTAATGTTATGGGTTTTATTCACAAAATGGAGCTGAAAAATCCTATTACAATGGTGTTATCTCTTCCAAGACACAGAGCTTTGACTATGTCTAAAGAATTTTCCTCTCCTTTTTTTTTTTCTTTTCTTATTGTACTGATGAACTTTCATCAGAACAATTGCAAGTTATGTTTCAATTCTGTAAAACCATTATAGTCAATAATAATTTTCCCATGGAAGACTGGGATTTGGGTCCTTTCTTTGCCCTCCCTCCCCCCCCGCCCCCCAGACTGTTACAGGTGCACAGACTGAAGTCAGAGCTGGAACGAAACATCCCCACTCCATCCTACCCGTGTTACGCACACAGTGGTGATGCCAGGACTCCTCTGGCAGTGTGAGGAATAAACCCAGCTCAGCTCTTCCTGTGGCTGCCTGGTGGGTTCCAGGCTCTCCAGTTCCGCCCGTCCTGATGAAACACCATGATGTACAGAACCACTTCAGGTTCCCAGGCTGGGAAGCTCAAGCCAGGAGGCCGCTGGTGCCTTTGGGCTTCAGTGCCCTGCTGCCCTGGGGCAAGACTTGTGGTGCTTGGTATTTATTAGGGCCGAACACTTCTTCCTCACCGAGGTTTGTGATGCTCCTCAAGGGATCTCTGTGCTGCAATATAACATCCCTATATAGAGAAATTGCCTTAAGTAATGGTTTCTGCAGATTTTCTTAAGGTATATTTATCCTATCTTTTATTGGAATAGAATTAAAGTGAAATTAGAAACTAAAATAACTTTAATTGCGAACTTCATGATTCAGTATGTTGTAAATCTTTCAGCATAATATTGTGCCATAAAAATGCTATTTTGTGATAATTATTATTATTATAATTAATGTTCCTTAATTGCTAATGTCGCAGGCATGTTATCTCCCAGGTTTTCCTGCAGTGCCTCTGGAGGAGCTGCTCCACAGGGAGGGAGGCAAAGGATCCAGGCGGGTGCCAGGGCAGGCACAGGCTGTGTGTGCATGCGGGTGGGTGTCCACATGTCTGAGTGATGCTGCCAGCTTATCCCACCCTGGGGTTTACCTCCAATGCTTCCCAGACAGGAGGAGGCAGTGAGCAGCAAGCAGGGATGGATGGTATAAGCTGCAGATAATGCCTCTGCCCCAGGCTTTGCTGTGGTCGCACATGTGCTTGTTGTTACCCACGAGCTCCCTCTGACAGGCAGAGATGGGCTGAGCACGGTTTATGGCTCTGCCTTTGGTTAAGTGGGAGCACCTTGGGGTTGCCCCTCTGTCCTTGTAAGAGTGGGTCCAGATACTTCAGTCATGGCCCAGCAAAGGCGTGAGAGCACTTGCCGAGGCCGAGGTGTTTGAAGCTCTGACCCATTAATGAAGCGTTTGGACTTGTGGCCACCTGGTTGTTGAATGGCACGTGGTGATTATCAGCCAGACATTGGGCAACTTCATCTTCTTCTCACTCCCAGCCACTGCTTCCAGATCACCAAGGGTAAATTAAATTCCCTCTGGTCCCTGCCTGGAGCTGTGCAAGATGCCAGCTTTGGGCACTGCATCCCTGGAACGAAAATGAAGAGCAAACGCGGCTCCGCAACCTGTGGATGTAAGTGAGCTGACTCCCCGTTGTTGTCTCCCACAAGGCAGGAGGATGCTTTGGGGTAAAGTGCTTCACCGTGGGCTTGGCTCCCACAAACTGTTAGCACCCAGTGAAGAGCTGGTGAACCCCACCAGCATGTTGGGGTGTGGGTGGGAGAAGATGCAGGGTGCGAGCAAGGGGAACATGTGGTGGAAAATGAAGACTGGCTAAAGGAAGGTGCAGAGAAGGCAGTGGGGCGGAAAAGCGGTGGGATGGATGCTGTGGCCAGACTGGGACTAAGCAGTTCTCGTTAGAGTTCTTTATTAGCTCTGAGGATGCTGCTGGGGTCTGGGAGGCCGTGGCGGAGCGCGGGTCTTTGGGCCCAGGTGTGAGGGAGGAGCAGGGAGCACGGGGATGGAAAACGCCTGATGCCAAGCGCGTGAATTTTTCATATGACCCGAAGGCCTCACTCATAACAGCATGGGGCTGCCCAGGACCAGCTGAGAGAGAGAAGGCATGAAAACAGCCACCAAGCCACCTGCTTCACAGTGGTGAGTGTATATGGAATGAAGCTGAAACCAGGATGCATTTTTAATGACTCAGGCAGGGCTGGGTTTCTTTAAATAAGACTAGACAATGAATATGTGCTCCTGAAGCCATGTAGTGCACCATGAATGCATTATTTACAGCAGCTTCTTCCTTGTCCATTTTAATTTTACATGGGTACTGGAGAAAGGGAAGGGACTCCTTGGTGTCTCGTGGCCACCCACTTGTTCCATGTGATGGAGATGAATTTCTGAGCTGCCAAAGGATTTGGTGTTAATATTTCCACTGACTTGAGTCATGGGGAGAACAGCCATCCTGGGTATGAAGCTTGGCACCTAGAAATAGGGACAACTGTGGCCTGGAATTCAGCCTGGCTGATGCATCATCCGGTCTTAATTGTGCCATTTTCTATCTTCTCCCCATGGAAGACCACTGCAGCCCCTCCTTGCCCTAATACACCCTGAGCACGGTATCTCCGCTTCTGGCACTGGTGGAGGACCAGAAAGCCTTTGGGAAGTGGACAGTGACACATGTCATCCTAATGATGAGGGAAGAGATGAGTCTGCTCCATAGAAGTGGTCTCAGCTGGTCCTGGCAAGAGAGGGTATAGGGCAGCTGTGAATAAGCAGAAGTACAGGCTGTGGCAGAGGGGGTGTGGAGGAGTGCTCCAAAGACACAAGGTTTCCCCAAAAGGGATGCTCTCCTTGGTTCCAGCTATTAACAGGCCAGACAAGGTGGTGAGCACTGACCGCAGGTTGCTATTTAGCCCTCAACCATTAGGTTTCAAAGTTAACATCTTTTGCAATTACAGGGAATCTCTTTATTCCTCAGTTAGAACTGTTTGGTCAATCTGTCCTGCCTTTTCCTGTCTCTGCAAGGCTGGCCATGAATGTCAGCACACACCAGGTAACCTGTGCAGGGCCCAGCACTGCATCACAAAAAGCCCCTGACCCTAAACATGCTGGTGATAGCACCGTGTCCTTCTGCCAGCCGCAATAAATCAAAGCAGCCATGTCCCTTCCACTGCCTATTGCCGTGGCTCCTGGTGGGATGGATGTACCCACACTGTGGCCGGGCTGGTGATGCCACATCCATGGTGGTAGAGGGACATTTTGTGGACCTAGAGAGTCAGGCAGTGACTTTTCTCCTGTCTTCAAAATTGTCCTTACTCAAAGTGTGTGCTCCATGAACTCTGTGCAGGGACACTAGGCTGCTGGGAGAAGCATGAAGTGGTTCTGCACTCCTGAGTGGCTGCAAAGGTGGGATCAGAGTCCAAGAGCTGACGGACATGAGGCTGCTTTCCCCAGCATCCTGGGAGGGTTGAGATGGCAGCTTGACGGCTTGGAAAATAGGCTGAGATGAAGGAATATCAATACGGAGAGCGAGCTGTTCCTGCCGAACAGCCCCGGGGCAGCTAACGTGAAATGCTGGTTGTCTCAGAGGAGTTGACAGGTGTCTGCATCAGGCATCCTGCTAATTAAGCACCATTGTGAGTCACAGAGCTGAGGGATGAAGGAGCGAGGAAGGAGCTCAGCCGGAGCAGGTATGGCCAGAGGGGATCTCTGCAGGACCTCCCTGCCCGCCGGGGGAAGGACTGGTGCATGCATGATTTGTCGGCTGGTGGATACACGGTCATCGGTCAGGCAAGTCTTTTGGGAGCTGGGGATCAGCTTGGAGAAGAGCAGAGCGGGTCATCCCGCTGGGTGTTCATCCTCCCTCATTGCGGCTGCGTGTCCTCCCCTGGGTCCCACGTGCTGGCACTGATGCCCAGACTGACCTCCCGTTACAGACCTGGCAGTGTCCACCAGGGCATCTCCCACAACCACAGCCTCCAGCACCCATCCCACCAGACCTCTTCCCAAATCAAAGAGTGTATCACTGTCAGTGTGACAGGCTGGGGAAACGAGGATGCTGCCAGACCCCTCTTTGTCCTGATCCCCTTCAAGAAGATTCTCTTCTTGCTGAAATTTACAGTGGTGCTGCCTGCCCATCAAGGCCTCTGACAGAAAATTCCCCATTTTAAGGAACACAAGTATGGTGGGGTGGAGGAAGGGGCTGCTTGCCCCTTTGTGGACCCCAGTGATCTGGAGGGTGCCTGTAGCAGCAGGCACAGGATAAAAGCTGCACTGGTAGGCAGCAAAGTGCCTTCCTTCCTGAGCAGAGCTGGGAAAGGAGGAATAGTGCCACCCTGGTGACAGCTCCTGTGCCACCCTGCATCCCTTCCCTGTGTGCCTCTCCAGCACCTTTTGCCCACTGCCCTTTATACTTCTGCAGCTGTGATCCCCTGAAATGGCTCTATTCATTAATAGAGCCATTTGATTTTAATTCCACCCTGGATCCCTAGAGTTCTGCAGACACAGTTTATTATATTGGCTGTCAAGAAGCTTAAAGAGCTGTTGATGCCTCCTGGAAAACTTTGACAAACCCTCTGGTTGGACCCAGCGCTGATCCCCAGCCCAGCTGCCCGTACTTTCTGCTCCCATGGCTGGATTAGCAAAGATGTCTATGAGAATCCGAGGAGGTAAAAAACCCATTACTGCCATCTGTGCAGAGCTGATACCCCCCTGGTGCCCATGCCCTTTGGGGGGGATCCCTGGCACTGGCTGGGCAGAGTGGAGTGCAGAGTTTGGGTGTGAAGGTCCCCAAAGCCCACATTGGGGTTCCAGTCTGTTCTCTGGGCCAGCCAGATTTCACAGCCCAAAAACTTCCAGGCTGAGGCCACTGTGTTTCTCTCATCCCTGTGTGCAGCTGTTCAGTGCAGGGGCTTAAAACCAGGGTTGCAGGCGCTGGGGGGTTAATTTTACAATGGCCTGTGGGTGATAACCAAGGGAGGTGTCATGCATGAGGACTTGGGTGCACTGTGCAGAACTCTGCCTTTTAGCAGAAATTTTCAGCAGTCAAAAATTGCAAACAGTGGAAAAACCTGAATTTATCTGATTATTTTTGGTCCCTCACCACTCAGACTGGGTTAACCCAGAGAGTGGAGCAGAAGAGCCTCCCTATCTCTCCGGGCTCTCTCCAGCAACCCAATCCTCTTCCAGTTAGTTTCTCTTTTTGACCAAGTATTTTTCAGGCTGCTTTTGCAGAACAAAATGCCCCTCGGTCTCTTTAGTAATGTAGGGAAAGCGCCCCAGTCATATCAAGAACAGATTGTCTCTCAATGTGATTTTGGTCAGAGCTGTGGGCAAGAAGCGCTGAGTCAGCGTTCAGCGTAATGAGAAAGAGCCGGGTGAACCCCTCGCCCCTCATGGCTGGGCTTTGGGTCCAGCTGCCACTGGAGCCATCTCCTGCCTCCAGCCCTTCCTCCCAGCACCCTGCCGAGCGGGGAGCTCTGTAGTGCCTTTGAGGTGCCACTCAAGCCGCTGTCCTCAGGGCACGGTGAGGCTGTCAGCCCTCGGGGTCTGTCGGGGAAGGGGGGTGAGGATGCACGGGGAGGTTGGGGACGAACAGAGCAATTGAAGCCCCGTGGGAGGCAGGATAAAAGGCCAAGTTTCCTGAGATAACGAGGGTCTCTCTGTGGGGGTGAGTTGCCCAGACACGGGGGGAAGCCATGTGAGTGACAAGCGTGTCCCAGTGCCCGCCGGGCATGGTGTCGGATGAGCCATCAGACCAGCCACGTGAGCTCTGTTGGTCACTGTGAGTCAGGCTGCTTCCTACACAGTACAATCCCGGGATCTACCCTGCCACGTCCCTCCTAACCCTGTGCTGGGCTCTGGTGTGGGAGTTCTTGGATTTTCTTACTGTTTTGTTTTTTTCCCTTCTGTCAGGGCTGGGCTCTCACTGGTGGCTCAGGATGCACCCTCAGCCAGATGCCTGTTCTTTTCGCAGCTCCAGCACCTTGATTCCCCTTGTTGCTGGATGGATGCTGTGGGCAAGAATCCACCCTTCAGCAAAAATAAATGGCCACAGTTTCCTGTCCCAGTGGCACACGGGAATGGTAGCGCTGGCCTGGGGGTTGGCACTGCTGCATCGCTCAGTCCTGTTCTGAAGAGGGAGAACTCATGCCTTTCCTTTTGCCTCTGTGGCAGGAGATGGCAGCTGTGGGACCGAGGTGCCCATGCACCAGCTCTGGGAGAGAGCAAATTTAAAAGCAGAGGTGGGAGATTGCCTGAATATCTCTCCCTTCTTTATTCGTTTAAGAGGTTTCGCTGTCTCGGTAAGTCCCCTGAGAGACAGAAGCAGAAGCCTCTTTGGATGTGAATACCTGACAAGTTTTTAATGTGAAAAGAATTCACTAAATTTAGTCTCTTGGAGGAAGAGAAAAAAAAGAAAAGAAGAAGTGTTTCTTTCAGTCTGGGGGAAGCGATCCAAATCCCAGCCACTTCCCTGCCGGCAGAGCTTGACGATGTCTTCTCTGTCTCTAAAGCTTTTAAGTCTGGGCCCCATGTGTGTCTGTGCACAAACAAGAGGTGGGAGAATGGCAGACACCGAAGCCGTGCCCTGGGGGAATGCGCCTGTTCCCAGCTCCTCCAGCCTCCTGGAGATGGATGCTGGTGAGGGCAGGATGGGGGGATAAATGAGGAAAAAACCCTCTTGTCTGAATTTCAGGGACATCATCTTTTCTCTCAGGTGGGCTCTGAGTAACCTGTGAGCACTGAAGTGCTGAGGGCCGGAAGGGAAGTGCATCTCTTCTGTTGAACTCAGCCAAATCACCCTTTTTTCCTCAATTTTCCTTTCTACCCTCGCTGGAGCCTCTGAAGGCCCACTTTCATCTCTTGTGGTACTTGAGATTCACCAGGTGCCTCCTGTTTTCCAGCCATGTCCTCTCCCGAAGTCCACTGTGGTGATCCTGCTGAAGAAGGCTTCCCATCTCCATAGTTCTTCCTGTCAGAGGGTCAAGGAGCTGCTACATGTTTATAGCTCAGCCGGCATGGAAACACGCACACCTGCTGGGATGCCGAGGGAGGAGATCTGCATGTGTGACTGCACAAGGTAACCACACACCTTCCATCATGGATAGGGCGACTCCCAAACTCCCACGGTGTGTCTCTGCCTAAGGGGCAAAGCATCCCAGTGTCAAGAGCTGGTGGGGATAAAGATCTGGCTGGTTGCACCCTTGAAAACCTGGGTGAACAAGCCACCTTTCCCTGATTTCCCCCCCGTGCTGCAGCACACAGTGGGCCATCTGCAGCTCCATTTCCTAATGGGCAGGTCAGGATAGAGCCATTTTCTGCCATTTCCATCCCAAAAGTCGCTTCTGAAATCAGCGGATATCCAAGTGACAAACACTGTATTTATTCCTGGTGGCCTTTACAAAAGTCCCTTCCCCATGGAGAGATGATGGAGTATTTTGGTCAGGCCTATCCAAAAATGCAGGACCCCTTTCTGGGGGCAGGCAGGGCTCCAGGGGGACACAACTGTCCCCATGAAGGGACACAGTGGCTGGCACGGTGAGAGGGAAAAGTAAGGGGAAAGCATAAGGGTGGGGGAATGAAGGTGCCAAAAGCGCATGGCACTGAGTGTGCTTAAAAAACAACAAACAACTGCTTCAGACCGCTAATTAATATTTTTGAATGTTTCAAAATTATTTTTATTAAAAATAATGTTTTTAAAATAATAGATTAAAATAAATATATTAAAAAAGTAAACACATAAAACATAAAATAAATAATATATTGATTATATATGTATATATAATATAGTATTATATAAAATGTATATAAATTATAAATATATATTTTATATTTTAAAATATAAAAAATAATATATTAAAATTAAATTTTTAAGCAGAATGGATGCTGTGCCAGTGGGACGATGTTGAACGGACACTCCTGGGGAACTCAGTCCCGCCGTGGGCTGCAGGGGGGGCGCCGGCGGGGACCCTCAGGTATGTCCGGGCTCCGCTCTTTGCGGTCTTCACCTCTCCATCACCGCTTTTAGCCCCCCCCCCAAACCGCGACGCGTCCCCGGGCCCGCGCGGCATCGCCCTTTTAACGCGGACGGAGGGCGGGGCTGCCCCTCCCTCTTCTCTCCCTCC